>LD354639.1:21025-70348 GCA_001465055.1 Ptychodera flava
AATCTAAATTCAGGGGTCTTCGGTCTTCGGTCTTCGATCTTCGGTGTTCGGTCTTCGATCTTCGGTGTTCGGTCTTCGATCTTCGGTCTTCGTTTTGTATACCCCCGCATGCTGAAACGACTGTCATGATTGTAGACTAGACAGTGTATGGGAAACGGTCCCCGCACGCGCTGTATAATCTAACATCAAAGACTCAGTTTGTTGCAAATGTTTACTTTTCTAATGATAAGCAACATGTTGACTTGTCGAGCTCTGCAAGGCAAAACGGACACTCGATCAAATTCCACTGTAATTTCACTGTCTTGGGTTAGCGAAAATCGATTTTTTTTTATAGTTAACACAGAGATAGTGGCCATTTTGAATTTCAAATATCGGTAAATGTCGGGTAATTTGTATCTCAAGTGCCACCAAACTTTGCACGTTGACCCAGATTTTATTCTGGATTTGGTCAGAGAATGGTGGAAAGTTTCATTGAGGAAAGCTTAAGCAAAATGCAGTTGAAGTCTTTCATTTTCGAGGCACTTACTACCTTATAGGTTACAAGTGTCTACTTTAACAGCAGCCTTTTACAACAACACCAATATTATTTTTCCTGTTGGACGTCGCACTTTTCATATTGGAGAAACCGCCTAGACACGATCATTTGGCAACAGAATACACACACACACATTCCTCATTTCAGAGAATTGTAATCTAGCAGACTCTTCTTATATTTTCTGGCAGCTTTACAAAACACAACAATGCTGTTTATATCAGATACAAATGACATCAAACAAAGCCCCTATGCATCAAAACTCTACGGTCTATCGTATTTCCGAAATACTAAACTCGGCTTTCCGATTAACGTTAGCGCTTTTTATGGTTGATGGAATGCTTTGCGTCATAATAAAGAACAAACATATTGACATCAGACTGGAACAAAATCAATGAAACAGATAATATTGCACCAAATGTCTTTTATTCATCCCAGTTTATTACAAATGATACATAGCAGAAAATAATAATATTGACAGACCGAAATTCCATCTCGAAAATGCTGATTTTGTAAATCAACTTACCTTTAAGGTTTGTTAGACATTATCTCACATACTAATGTATGAATGCATCAGGCTTTCCGAAATTTTCAAAAAGTGAATTTCAAAACTCTTACCCAAATTTTCAAATAAAATTAGCAAGCCTTACATTTCCAATCCCATTGAAATTGACCTACTATATTTTGCATTTGAAAAGTATTTATAGAGTCTGTTTAAAGTTGATCATTACCATATAGTCACTTGTTCACATTGTGAAAGTGTTCTATATATTTGAAAGTCACACTACTACTTTGTCAAATTGTCTATGATCCGGCAATGTGGCCTCATTTACAGGAAGGAAGAATATTAGGAAAAGACCATTGCCAGAGAAAGTAGAGATAAAACATTTGATGATTATGAACTTGATTAAATCGAAATGTATTGAAATGAAAGATGAAAAAGTAGCCATGTTGTTTTGCCCACTACAGATTCGCATCTACATCACTGCAATTCAACTTTTTGATGAGCATGCTGGGATGTGAGGACACACCTTGCCTTTCACACATACGGGTAACAGAAAAGATGTTGCGGTCTAATAAATGTAAAATACACTTTGTGTCATGAAAACCCTATAATACTTACATCTGTTAAATGTTTCCATATGAAGATACTGTTCATTACAACGGTGGCAAATAGACAAGCTTGTTTACAAGAAAGAGGTGGTGTCACGTTCAACGCAACTGAAACGATACATGTTGTTTATATTGCTGACAGGTCACAAGATATGGTGCTACTATTGCTCGCAATTAAATCAGCAAAGTTTTACCCTTGAAGTCCAGTCTATTCAACACTTGGGTAAACTTCAGGTACTTTTTATTGAAATTAATGTAATCCATCGGCATACCAAATAGGCGTATGTCATATTGAATCAAAGTAATCCCTCACACAAAATAAAGACAGGAATCAAAATACTGCATGTTTTGGAGCAAAGCTGTGTGGAAAGAATGATAACAGTTTTTGAGTATTTTGTAAACTTTATTTTGTGCATTTTCAAAGTAACTGCAGCCCATGTTTTAAATAATATATTCAACAGATACAGTGCAATATTTTTCACTTATAATCCCTTAATTAGCATTATTTCCGACTATCCCCAATACATCCGTATGACTAAAATTTACCTCCAAATTACATAAGAACACATGCATTTCAAGGAGTACATTCAAAATCAAGTAAAATCTCCCCAGCCAGTTGAAAAGAAAAATTCATAAAACACAAATTAACTTTTGTAAAACCTTCATGGAAGACATTGCAGATTCACCATTCATTAGTATGAATTATTTGAATTAGTTTCTGATTATTTCGTACATTACTTAGAGGTTATAAACGGTGTAGAGAAGTAATTTATAATACTTTCGTGATTTGTAATAGTGCAGTAAATTGTAATAAAATTTTGCGGTAATTTGTAAACTGCAGTAAATTGTAATAAACTTTGGAGTAATTTGTAATAATTAAACTAGCGCAATTAGTAATAAAGTTGGGAGTACTTTGTAATAACAATCACTGCAGTGATTTGTAATGAAATTTTGGAGTAAATTGTAATGAAAGCTTTTTTGATGAACTAATCTCTATTTTGCGTTTGTATATGTTCAAATTTTATATGTTCAAATTCCAGAAACAATATACTAGCCTGCAAAACTAATATTAATGACCAATTACTAAAAATTCTGAAGCTGCTAAAGTATATTCAATTGAAAGCTGTAGAACTTAGGTCTTTGGATTTCTTCCCAACATCTTCACTTAACCAGACTATACGTTTCAAAAACGTCAGACACCAAACAAAAGTCATGCAATATAACACGCATACATACGTACGTAAGTACGTATTATGTTCAAAATTTTGATCAAGTTTTTCTGATTTCGAATAGTTGTATACTTTCCCCCGAATTTCTAGTCTTTCTAGACTGAAAGATTGAGTTGCATGGGCGTCTTCTGGGACCACTAGTGGTTGAGTCAGTCGGCCTAGAACACCTTTGCATCACTGAATCTGTAAGTCTACTGCCCTTCACATATAATATTTGCCTTCAAAAGGCAGCATGGCTGAAAATTATTAATCGGAACTTTTTGCTGTGTAAATATATTGCTTTCCACTTTTGGCAACCTCTCAGTATAAATGGTTTCAATTGACCAGTGGGTTCTCCGCAAACAATCAACACATGGCAGTCACGAAGCCAAGAACACAAAATGTGCCAACCCTTGCAGTGATCATTAATACTTAAGGCGCATTTCTTTGACTGATGTCAGTTGCTCCTTATCATCAAATTTATTGCGAGAATGGAAAATGGTTTTCAGATCGAAAGCTGGTTTGTAATTTGTTTTGTACCTAAATTTTCCGTATCAAATTTTCCCACAAAAATATAAGGGTTACAGTGGGTACATCTCAAAAATTGCGCTACACAATCATTTACATGACCTGAAATCATACAGCAAGCACAAATCTGCTTTAGCACACCAGTGAATATAGTAAGATGGTGAACGTAATTCACTTGCACATGGCCACATGTGACAAAAATATCTGAGACTTGTAAGTCCTCGCAATTTTCTACCAACAGGACTTAATGAGAAAAGTCTTCATTGCCAACTTCATCGACATTTAAACAACTCTGGACATGGTTTGTAAGTAGTACATATCATTTCTGACAGTAAATCTTCAGATCGTTTACAAGGAGATGGAGATGAATTGAATAAGAATTCTTTACGTTCTGCACTGTCGATGTCGGGTTGAATGAAAAATCTTATTTTTAAAGAGCTCATACAGACATTCAAGGCCATATTTTCATTTTTAGGACTTTCCAAAAATATCAGTCTGTGCTATGAATTAATGCTATTTCAAAGAAACATACCTGAATCAACTGGGCAGAAAGTTAGATTTCAGATTTACCCAGAACAATAAGATTTCATAAAGTTAGAATTTGCAAATGCCCATGTCTACACTGGAAGACAATCATGACAGAAACTTGACTGTTTTGGAAGTATTTTCATGATTTGGAAAACATGTCAGATGTAGCCATACACTACTCAACATGAGCTGCTGCTCTACGGCAGTATCAGTGATAAACGGTGCGAAAAAGTTTCAAGAACATGCTTATTGTACGGCAAAGTTAAGGGGCCAACTGTGGGCTCCGTTACAACCGATAACGTACTAACTAACCGATAACGTATCAAACCAGATAACTTATAAAATTTACCTATAACGTATCAAATAAACCAATGACGTTGTAACGAACCGATAACGTAGTAATTTTGCTAACCGATGACGTAGTAATTTCTCTTAATCGATAAACATATCAACAAATATGCAGATAACGTATTAATTAACCGATAACGCATTAAATCAACTGAAAACGTTGGAAAATCAACCAATACTGCATCAAGAGAACCAATAGTGTATCAAATAACTGATAACTTATCTGATCAAGTGATTAATGGGGAGCGATAAATCGATCGATTTATAGATAGACAAATAGATAGATAAAGAGAGATTGATCGATCATTCAATCGATCGATCGATCTATCTATCGATGTTCGATAGATGGTGGATAGATCGATCGATCGATCGATAGATAGATCAATATCTCGATTGATAAATTGACGGGTAGATCGATCGATATAGCAATGGATCTATCAATTTGCTAGAATGATAGATTAATCGATCGATAGATCGATCGATTCTATAAGTTGATCTAAATGTTGTCCAACTACTGGAATTAGTTTTTTAAGTTGTTTCTAGTTTTGCTGCAGTAGCTATACAGTCTAGTTGTAGCTGGGTAAAATCCAAAGAGATAGTTTAAGTATTGATTATACAAAGGCAGGGTAATGAGCGACTTGTGGTATACACAGAGAACCCTACCGAGAAAGAAAACTATTATATATTGGCTAAAAATTAGACAGAAAGTATGGTTGTAATAGCAAGATTGGAAACAACTTTTCAAACCAATTCCAGCAGTGTACAATATTTAGATCAAGTTAGTCGTTCGTGCTGAAATAAAAGTTATACAGGCGAGTCATGGGAATACTTTGCTTTGCATATAAATGTGATCATCACAAAACATTTGGGTTTTTTAACAACGTAATCGGACCAGCTACAAAACGAAAGTCCTTTTCTCCTTCAGGACTGTTTTCTGGCTCTAACAGACCAGTTGCAATGCCGCAATCACCTACAACCAACATCTCAAATTTCGCAAATATGTTGGATACGTCACCGACAGAAATAACTGCGTATTAGTAATTAATCAAAGAGTGTTAATTATGTATTCGTACAATTGACTATTTTTTATGTTACTGAAAATCTCCATCGGGTGTAATTGAAAAAGGTAAGCATATCAGTGATTTATATATAGGAACCGAATTTAAATGTATGAGTGAACTCTGGTATGCGTTTTTATTCTACTAGCACTATACTATGTTCGTAATCATAATATGTGACTTGTCGTGAATCGCGGCAGAAAGGATAAAAAGGAAGGAAAAAGCAATATGTTGTCTACTAAATCTGTTGACTTGGCTTGCTACAGGAGTAGCTTGCAAAATTAATGAATTTTGATCATGGAAAATTCAACAATGAGTCCAGATTTACCTGTAATTCAGTCCCAGGATTAAGGTTACGTTGTGACTTATTGTCATTTTGATATACTGACGTTGTAATTAACGAAGTTTTGATAATCGGTCATGTCGAAAACTTTTTTCCAAGTCCTCCCAGCTTAGAAAGTGTGTCGATAAAGACATTCACATTTGTGTTGTATCTTCAATTCATCCTGCAGGAATACTTCTCAATTAGTTCGCATTTCCTAAATTGATGAAATTCGATTCCTGATGTCTGAGTAATATCACGAAAGCAGTATACTCCATATATATGTAACTCTGATGGTGTAATTGATTGATCATAAAAAAAAAATACAACACACATTTATATTCAGGTAGTCTCCATTTGTTAATACTTTATCGGTTGATTGATACATTATTGTTTGACTTGATGCATTATCAGTTGATTGGAATCTTTATTCTTTGACTTGGCTTCGTTACTGGTTGATTTGATACGTCATCGGTTGATTTGGTACGTTATTGTTCATTTGGCTACATTATGGGTTGATTGATACGCTATCGATCGATCTATCTATCTATCCGTCGATAGATCTTTCGATCCATCGATCGACATATATATATAAATATATATACAAACATACATATATATAGATCGTTCTATCAATTGATCAATTCATTCCATCATTCAATCGATAGAAAGATCGATTGATAGATCAATGCATCTATTGATCTATCGATTGATCGATGGATTGATCGATTGATCGATGGATTGATCGATTGATCGAGGATAGATCTATCGCCATGAATTTATTCCCATGAATCACTTGATCCAATACGTTATCAGTTGATTTGATACATTATCGGTAAATTTGTTGATACGTTATCGGTAAGGAAAAATTACTACGTTATCGGTAAATTTGTACTACGTTATCGGATTTGTAACGTTATCGTTAGTTACTACGTTATCGGTTGGAACAGGCCCTCCGCCCTATTTCCCTGCAAACAGGTACAGCCATTTCCGGTAGACGGGTAAAACTCTAAAACAAAGTTACTTTAAATTGTCAGAAAAACTAGAGCATCGCTTAGGTAGGATCTCATACCGTAGAATACGGCGAAAATTAGACATTAATTACTTGAACTTCGACTCGAAAGTGGACTTGTAATAACTGTTTATCAATGTAAAGGTAGTTTGCATAATGTTCAGTCTTATTGGTGTCATGCAGGTCTAAATTTTGCTGTCATTTTTCAATCGGTGAAGTGTTCCAGATTGCTTTTGGCAAGAACAGCTACATATGAATTAAATTCGATCATCATGCTTCTCTATTTGACTTCATATGCCTGTGTAGACCTCTGTAGATTGGATTTCATCCGATGCTTTCATTGTATACACACCGTCATGTAGACATTCAAATTCTCACAAACCATGGTGTGAATGTGCCTGATTCTGCTGGTGGAAACTAAAGGAAAAATGAAAAAAAAAAACCCTTTCAGCTTTGAATGCTTTTTGTTTATCAATCTGCACGAAGTCAAGTGATGTGCAGTGAAGTGGAGAAGAGCTGAGTATCTCAAAGGGTATGATCTTCTGGTATGACAGCGAAATTTGAATGTGAAACATATATCAGAGATTGTTTATCCACTTAAAGGCAGTGGCATGTCAAATTTATATGCTAGTACATTTAACTGAGACAAACATGTGTATTGGGGCGAGTAGATCCAGCGCAGTGAAGTCCAGTGCCATTACATATTTGTCCACATTTGGACAATTTTTACCTTTTCAGTAAACTGGTCTTTGCAAGCCATGCGGATAGCTTCTGCAGTGGCTGGACTGTCCAGCCTGAATGTCCCTGTGAAGCCAGAATCAGTCCTGGCAGAAGCTATGGCATCCTTGATGGCAAAGAAAACTGATGTCGCCAAGATGAGCGGAGGCTCTCCAACAGCCTGAGTCCAAAACAAAAAACAAATTTTATGTACACCGTAGCAAGATTAATTTTTTGTTTTACATATATTTTTCAAAATCTGTTTTATTGTGAGCATCAAATCAATTAAAATTCATGTCACCTATATGTGATATTAAAGACCATAACAGACACAAAATATTGACACATACTATTGGCAGTCAATGACAAGGAAACCATCTGATGTTCGGAACTCACCTTAGAAGAGTGGATAGCTCTCTCATTGGAAGTGTTACCCAGCAAAGATACATTAAACACTGTTGGTACATCTCCAAATCCTGGAATTTTGTACATACCAGGACCTCTGGTCAGCAAGACACCATTGGGAGTCCAGCGATGATCCTCGGTTGTGAAAAGTCCATAACCTTGCACAAACGCTCCTTCAATCTGGGGATGAAACATCGGGTCATGGAATTGAAACTGAATTCTATAAATGTTTCAACACTTTGTCTTCGGATAGAAATAATAATTTTAAAAAAAATTGTTTCGGAAAAAGTTTCGGAAAAATTAGAATGAGCTTCAGCAAATGAGAAGATTGACAATATGCAGTTCTGTTGTGTGTTCTATCCAAACTAAACACTCTAATGAGTCACTTCTTTTTATCTATTATATTATAAACAGAACTTGTGTGTGCCGCACAAAAATGTTAATGTAAAATATAGGCAACTGTCTTAATTGGATGAACTTCCATGTCCAGTTTTCCCACACTTTTACCTGTCCAATATCGATGGCCGGGTTGAGACTTTCACCAAGGTCCATTACGATATCTGCTCGAAGGATACGATGATCACCTGTGAGGCAATCAATTTCTACTTCAGTGCATGCAGCACCATTTGTGAAATAATTAAATGGATTTCCAGATTTGGTCTCCCAATCGTATCCCAGATCTGGTGTCCTGTAAAAATCCAATATACAATAAAGCTGATGAGGAAGTCTATGTTATACTCAAGCTGTGTGTGATGAAGATGAATTACATGATACATATTTGGTATATGTCCAAAATAAGAAATTGTACATTTTATTAAATATTCAGAAAACTAATTAAAAAGTAATATCAATGACTGTGAAGATTTTTAAATGAAAACATATTCATTTACTTGCATATATTTAGGCTGTATTTAAAAAGAAAAGTCCATTGTACTGTGCTGAATCGTTTGTTTTTGCTCACAATTTGCTGTGCTTAAGGCAGACAAAGAAAAATAACACGATTGGAACTATTTTGGGATAATTGGATCTTCATATTTTTCAAATTTCTTAAAAGTCTTAGGCGCTCTATAGCTGAATGTCTCAATATTACAAATTGCTCATAAAAACAAGTGTGTAAAGTAAAACGAAAAACAGATTAGCTTACATTTGCAGATTTTAAAAACATTACACTACCATCCAATTATTCTCAATTAGTTCCAATCGTGTAAATTTAACTTGTAAGAAACTTTGGAAAAACGGCAAAAAATTTGCTTTTGGCAAATTTTTTCTATATCAACCAATAGCTAAAGCCTCTGGTATGTAAGACATTGTAGCTGATGCTTCATTATCAGTTTACTGAAACAGCTCTGTACGCCCTGTGCTCGTGAAAAACACAAAGGCAATGCTACATATGGTATACGACCGTTTAATTGTGGATTGATTGATGGCAGTCAACCAAAGTTTTTGCTGAAGTCGTTTAACAGACAGATATGGACTACCTAAAATTGTCTTCCTTATACTGTTGTGCTTTAAGGAGGTACGCTACCATTCCAAAAAATGTTGGGACATTCTTGAAGATGACTTTTCTGAAATAATCTTTATGTGTACATTGCAAAGATATGAAAAAAATATGGGGTACCCATGCAAAATTTTTGAAAAAAAACATGTCAAAATTGACAGAAAACCACTAAATCTCCCATTTTGCAAAATTTGCACTTACCAGCAGAATCTTTATTTTATCGCAAACGATTAACAGATCCCAGTGTGCATACCACATTTTTGCATTGCCAGGACAGCTGCATTAGGACAATCAACTAAAATTTGTGATGTCTTGTCTTAAAAATTAAATATTAGACCCTAAATTTATCATGTAACTGTAAAATTAGTCTTTTTTAAACTATAAACTTCATATAAATGCACAAAATAATTTTCAAAAAATGTTAAAAAGTACAGTAATATCTATCAAACAGACAGTGTTCTTTGATTTAGAAGCAAAAAAAGTTGGGGTCACCACGCAAATTTTCTTACTAAACAGCAAAAAGTGACGAAAAAAGGTGAATTTTGTAAGACCTGAGATTTGACCCTCTAGCTTACTGATATTATGCCAGAGCTACAATTGTTAATTATTCTCTACTGATCTTTCTGATCTTTCAAAATAAAAATAACTGTCGATTTTTCAGTGCAAAAATATAATTCCGGTTGTTTTGATTCATAAAAACTTCTGAAAGAAATATTACAGGATTATTGAAGTCATACATGAGAAGGTAGATAAGCATGCGTTTCTAACCATTTATGAGATATCGCCATAAACCCTTTAAAATTTCACAAAATGACAGAGTAGATATTTTCCAGTTCAAACATCATTTGTACTTGAACAGATAATCTAATCCATGCTTGGGGCTCTAAACAGGTATCTCATGTGTTACCTTCAGAATTTTTTGGAAAATTTCGTGCAAATTTGTAGGAGCTGAAACGTTTTAAAATATAGCTGTGAAAATTTGTATATGTGTGACGTCACTGACAAATCGCGCGACAAACCTGCGACTTTTGGAATCGTATGGTTCTGTAAATCTTTGTTATGCAAAGAAAACCATGAAAGCTTTGCATTTCGATTGATTTTGGAAATTACTCTTAACAATCGTTGCTTAGCAATATGAATCCTTTGGTATCGCCTTAATGAAGATGAAAATATGAGTTCACATGAAATAAAGAATACTGTATGGACTTATGTCCAAATAAGGACAAAATGGCAGATTAAAGCTCAAAATTTGTCTTTGTGATGATGCATTATGTACTATTTTTGTTTCGTTATAGGAGAGTAAAGACAAAAATATAGTTTTGTACCGGAGGCTCAGACAAATAAAATGACTACATTCACAAATAGTACCATATGTACTAGTGTACAATTTAACAGTATGAATTATTGAGGATTGAGATTATACAGTTTGGAATTACTTCAACAGTGATGGGAAAGAAGGGAACTTGAAGATGTCCACAATGTTGGTGTATTTCTGATCTTAAAATGAATTTTTAAACCACTTTACTCACTTGTAAAAACCTGTAGATGATAGACTAACTCTATCCACATATGCAGTCATGACCTGAATGTCAATAGATAAGTGTAAGGACATGATAAGGAACCAGTAGTGTCAGATTTATCTCAATAAACTCTTGTGAACATGTGACACTGAACTACATGTGATTGAAATCACTTTTCCAGTTGGTACTATTACTTTAGCTTGTTTATTGTTTTATTTGCAGGATCTACCACTGATTTGCAGGATCTCACCACTGGAAACACAATGAAATAGACACACATGAAATGCATTTTGGATAGCAAAAGAACACAAAATGGGTGAGTTGAGTGAAACGGGCTGGTAACATGAGATGATCGGATGTTTTGTCAATGTTTTTCAACAACTAATTATTTCCTCTTGTCAGAATGCAGTTATATATTAGTCAACCATGAATTTGTAGACAAATTTTGAACTGATTTGTCTAGCCTTTAAAATGTGTGCTCGAGTTTGCGTATGATATTATTTGGAAGTGATCTAAGAATTAATTACAGTCTTCTCCTAATCTGCTCTCATGTCCATAGGACACTTATGCAAATTTATAAAAACTATTCAGAATAAGAGTCATGGACTATTGTACATGTACGACTTTTGCTAACCTGAATTGTTTAGTGTCTTGCGTTTCTATGGTAGACCATAACATCTGCTATCAGGTTCTGATTACTTTTTGTTGTTACTGCATCACGTCTTCCGACATCATCAAATCTCATAAATGTTCAATATCACTAGAATTCATGTAAAACCTGCCAGTCTATGGTATTTCGTTTGAAGCAGGTAGTGCACACACTAGCGTAAATGTGACCTTCTAAGTATAAAGTTTGCATATGACCAGTATCTCTTACTAAGCCAAGTAAAGTTGTGTTTCCTAACTGCCATTCTATGTTTTCAACTGACGTACAGTACATTTAATTATTTCATTGAACATGGCATACCAGTGTGAAACACAACCGCAGCAAAAGGCTTACCCAGTCTTCCCACGATCCTTTTGGGTTGGAAATAGTGTATGGTTCTAGTCTCTCTCTGAGGGTTTCACATGCAATCTGTAGAACAACAAAAACATTCGATGAATTATATTACTGGTCAGCTGAGGTACATTCACTTGTTAAACATTTGCTAAATAATTGTTCTTGCTGTTTTGTTTGTTGTTTCTTGGACCTGGTGATTTACTTGCCTTGAATGAAAACGATTTCTGGAATTGATTTGGTGTCATATCACTCGACTTTAAAACATGACAAGACAGTGAGACAATGATCTGAGTTTTTGTGTAGAATTTCTTGATGATTTAACGTTTTCTTGTTATCAATTTTAAATGGTTATAAACACTGTCCCCATTTGGTATACAGCAGTGTAGAAGGAACCACATTATGTGAATAGCCACTGACATTTTTGTAGGTTTAGGCTGGTAGAGCCAGCTTAATGTTAACAGGTTCCCTGTTGTTCTACCATTGGTATCCGAAATTCTAGATTCATATATTTATGGTACAAATTTTGTTAAAACGTTGATCTTTCTAAGTGAAAGACCTCATCTAAAATACTTTTCAGAGTTGATAACTTGTGGATCATGAGAACATCACACAAACGTTTGTCACTCTACAAATCATTAAGTCATACAGCAGTCCATAAAAAATTGTAATTTGTTGATCACTGGGAAAGAACAGTCCAATGTAGATGTACTTTTTTCTCAGAGGTTGTACTATGAATAATTCATCTTTATAACTTTAAACCTAGCTGTGAATAATGTGAGGTCTATACAAACACAAATACAAGCAATCAAGTTGAGTAATAACCTGCATGTACTGTAAGTAGGGAGCTGCTAGCTACATTTATTCAACAGTCTACCCTTGCTTTACACTCCCTTGCTTTAGAGTATGAGCTGTGAACCATGTCAACTAGGTCATCAGCTCATGCAGGGACACAAACAATGACAACCTAGATAAATGCAGTCGACCAACAATTTAATTGTTCAATGCGCTCTTCGAGGGCTTGACGTTCTATTTTCTGTAACAATAAAGCTCTCTCCTGCATCAGTTATCTTTCTTTTTCCTGCAACCCGGCGAGCTCTGTGGCAACTTTGGGTTGGCATGGCGTTGCTGAACCTGTTGTGCTGTCTTAGCCAATTTGTATGACTGAACCGGTACATTTTGGGCCTGGTTGTAACCCGGATTGACGATGTCCCTTTACAGGGTTGTTTGTAACCGGAGCATATTGGAGTGCAAAGTTCAGATGTTCTGTATCAGAATTTTCGGGGAGCATGTAGCGGAGGCTGTGTCAGGATGTGACATATTAGTTTTTGAGCTAATGTAAGGCAATCTGCCGGATAATGTCCGAAGAAAAGTCTGAACTGTAAAAACTTTACAATGCCATCATCAAAAGTGAAGAACGCCCAACATGATTCCAAGGCACGGGAAAGCAAATATTAGCCAAGTGGGGGCCCAAGTTATACCCAAGCAGTTGAGTTCAAATGTGTAATGAATGGACAAGTATGGCGTGGAGGTAAGTTGCACCATGCCTGTAGATCATAACAGGCTTCACTATTAAGTACATCTGGCACTGCAGTTACCTTTATAGTGAGGTTAAAATAGTTGGGAAGTGCAAAGGTCAGCACCATGGTGACAGCTCATTTTAGACCACCGTACTTGTACACAAACAAATATAACATTAATTGGAGATAAGGAAGTCAGAAACTAATTGGGAAACTAAACAGATTTCCTGATTAATTCACTTTACATCACTTTACTTTGGTCATTCTCTGTAGATTTGATATTTTTAACCATAAGCAAGCATCTCCAGGGGACGTAATTAAGGTGTTTCTACAATTATTATTTGTGAATTCAAAGCGATGGTTACCATCCATATGTTAACTCTACCTGGAAAGCAACAATTTTTTGAATTTCAGAAAAATAAGATGTTGATAACTTAACTGATTGTTGATAAGCTTAAGAATGAGCCCCGACAAGTGGCGCACAAAAAATATCATAAAAGTTGGAGAGTCCGCTTATCTGTCCCCGATGTGCATTCTATGTTCACCAATAAATCATATGAGATATTAAACCCATAATTACCTTGACTGCTTCACCATATAAATCGGATGAGGCACTGGCAGCGGTGGGGGACGTGTTTGGCACAGTGTTGGTGCTGGTCTCACTGATAAAGATCTTACGTGTAGGTATCTTCAGAGCTCTGCTTGCCACCTGGATCATCTTGGTGTGCAGACCCTGGCCCATCTCAGTGCCGCCATGAGTAATTAGTACAGAGCCATCATCATATATGTGAACCAGGGCTCCAGCCTGTTGAGTCAGAGAAAGAGAATGATAACGGACACTCTTCTACTCTCTTATGAAACTGATGCATGCGGTGAAAAAATGTAGAACAATACATTATTTTGTAGGTCATATTTTTGACATCTCTTGTGTAGTGTTAAATAAAAGTCCCATAATCACGTGCACACATTTTTAAGAAGAGTACAATGTAGCTGTAGGTTAATATTGTCATCATGCCATTGTCAATAACCCAGCATCTGTCATCGATTGTCAATGTATATGATGAGAAACCAGTACCATGATCAATATTCCAAACTCTTCGAACTATGGTTATATCTATCTATCTATCTATCTATCTATCTATCTATCTATCTATCTATCTATCTGTCTATGTATCTATCTATCTATCTATGTATCTATGTATCTATCTATCTATCTATCTATCTATCTATCTATCTATCTATATATATACATATATATATATATATATATATATATATATATATATATATATATATATATATATATATATATATTCATTAATAAATCAACCTTCGGGCTTCAACCGCACCTTCTAAATGCATCAAATTCTGGCCAGTGAATATTTGTTTACGAATTCTACACCAAGGGATATATGCAGTAAGGAACTTGGCAGAAATTATCAGGAGAGCCACTGTTTTTCAAAATCAAACTGCACGTAAAATTGTTACATAAACAATTAATCAAACGAAAAAGTATTTTTTTTATAATTCCTTTGACCTTTGACCTGCCCTCTACCTCTACAGCTAAGCTGTGATTTTACCCTATCCTACATTACAGTCCAAAACAGAAGGTGTCTTATGAACTGTGGCCGGTATTGGCCACGGACCTTTGACGCTCACATCATCCTGTACCTCACTAATTATGCACATCTATAATTATAGGCTAGCCAGCAGAGGTGGGAGTCTGAAGTTTATTGGACTGGGGTAATTATGTTAAGCTTACTTTTCTGCTAAAATGTCAAGTGACCAAGTTGACCTTTGACCCCACTGTAATGAATATTCCTATAAATCCGTAACTACAAGTTCTATCGTGGTGCTATTTATAGAGATGAGGCAACCAATTGTGTCACATCCTGTATCTTATTAATTATGTACATATCTAATTCTAGGCTAGCCTATAGGGCTAGAGGTCTGATTTTTCTTGACAGTCATCATGGAAGGAAAGTTTGCTACATAAATATCACGTGGCCAGGATGATCTTTTGACCACAATTTAACAACTTTGCCCATAAATGAATAACTTACTACAGCCTTTATAATTGGTGGGATGAGGTGTCACATTATGAAACTAATTAATTGCGACAAATAAAATATTATTTATGTTGACTATGACACATACAGGGACGGTCAATGTTTGATGGGCATAAAAGTTTGGGAGGGTCATTTTTTTCTTGCAAACACTTTTGAAGGGTCACTTTTATATGCGCAGCGTCAATTTGAAAAACACTTGCCCTCCCTCACTGTAATTTCTCCCGAGTTCCTTGCTGGCCAACACATGTTGAATTTGTGAACACACATATCGCAGGCACCACTTCATGTATATAGAAGGCGCCAAATAGTAATTTATCAGAGTAGAGGAATCGAAATTTGACATACGGCCTGTGGTGCTTGAATTAAGATTACCCATATGTAGGTATGCATGTATGTGTGTGTATATATATATTAATTCGATTTTTAGTTTTCTTTGTGACTGTTCCAGTTCGATGTATTGTTGAATTTCAATTGTTACATAAGTGTCCTAAGATGTAAGTAATTGTCCACTGTTTTAAATATCACCTGTTTAAGCTGTATTTTTAGAGTCGGATATTTTGGTACGTCATTTCTATGTGGTGTGCACTATCACCTTTCCTACACTTTAATATGCAAATATTATTGCAAGAATAAATGAGCTTTGACGTTGTTTGAAACAATACACACTTTGACAATTCGTCTTCTGGCTTAAGTGGGATTAGGCCTACTCCCACGAAACGTCGGTGAAAGAAATGTTATCTAAATGAAGAGCTTTGTGTCCTGAGTTGGTGCGTCTTGACCTGCTTTGTTATACACTATAACACCAAAGTGTATATATATATATATATATATATATATATATATATATATATATATATATATATATAATGTAGGGCTGACACAAGGATGTGTCTTAGTTGTCTCTCAGTTCAAAATGAGCTCCATAAGTATTTAAAAGTTACATTTGCTGTTTCTATTATTTTCACTATGATATAGACAAAACTGAACATAATATCCACGGAACCTTCAGAAGCAATTCAAATACAACTTTTTGAGGGGTGTAAAATTACTGTTCGGGTTAGTTTTATGGTAAACATAGTTTAAGGTTTGCTGAAATCAACCCGTACCCTGTTCTGTTGACTAAATAGATTCCGAGGGGAGCAATCGACAGAAATGTAACCTAAAAGTGCGCGCTTGTGTTAATGTTTTGATATTTGTATGTGCTGTCATTTTGCCACACTTTGGCAACGCCCTCAGCGGGGTCATGGTCGATGCGTTGTGACGTCGCAAAGCTGTTCATTTACGTCCAATGCCGTCATTTACCTATGTCCCGTATCTGCTATAACCCATACACGGTAGCTTTCCGTTTCTAACAAATAGACTCTCCCGCTAGCGCTATCTCCCGCAGAGAATTGCTCGACCCAAAGAATTCTGCAAGCGCCGCCTTCTTTGTTAAACTCAAGACTTGTCCTGATTAAAATCCATTCTGGACTTCTACCCCGGGAAGATCTTGCCCATGACATATCCAATGCGTCACTATCACAGTCACTTTTGATTCACTACATAATAGCGGTTGTGTGGTATACATTTATTGTACTTTATGATCACCATCCAAATGGGAATATGATTTCATTAACCAGGCTTACCTGCAAATTTTCAAGCCCCCCCCCCCCCACCAAACTATTATATTGCCGCATATTATTAGGAATGCATGCAGAGTAAAAATGAACATGGTTTGCGTAGTTCTCCACGTAGATGCCCGACGTCAGCAGATTGTAGAGCCATATACATGCAAGCGACCTTACGGCCGATATAGCTCCGCTGTGTTTATGTAGAGAATAACTATTTTGACACATGTTGATAAAAAAGTGGAAATCTTTGATAGCTCATTTCAGGGGCCAGAAAAACGTTGTTAAAATAGCAGCGAAACTACACAATTGAAGATTTCATCATAATTTGAATATATCACATTGGATCATCCCTCAGAACATGCAACCAAAGCTATCTGACGGGTAGTTTTTTGAGAATGAAATTTTCTGACCAAAAATGGCAAAAATTGCCCCAAAAAATTACTGATTTCACCATAATTTCAATATATAATGTATTAGAATAATCCCTTGGAACCTGTATACCAAATATCAAAGCTATCAGATTTGCGGTTTTTGAGAAACAAATTTTTTGACCAAAAATGGCAAAATTTGCCCTAAAATTCAGGTTGCAGATTTCATCATTATTTCAATATATCACATTGAGTTCATCTGTAGAGACCAGCATATCGAATTTCAAAGCAATCAGATAAGTAGTTTTGAAGAAACACATTTTTAGACCAAAAATGGAAAAAAATTGCCCCTAAAATACAAAACTGCAGATTTCATCATAATTTCAATAAATATCATTTACTTCATCTGTAGGAACCTGTATTCAAAATTCCAAAGCTATCAGATGAGTAGTTTTTGAGAAACACATTATTTGACCAAAAATGGCAAAAATTGCCTTAAAAATGCAAATTTGCATATTTCTGCACAATGTGAACAAATTTGTAATAGATCATCGCTGGGGACCTATGTATCAAATATCAAAGTCATCTGACCGGTAGTTTTGAAGAAGAAGATTTTTAAAGATCTTTTGACCAAAAACCACAAAACTTGCCTTAAAAATACAAATAGGCATATTTCACCATATGTTCTTATTTAGATAATAAGATGTCATGTTCCACACTATTGAATACTTTAGAAAAATCTATAAACATACCAAGAGACGGGTTACCACTATCTACATTATCTAACAAACACTGTACGAGACTTATTAGTGTGTTTCTCCCTAAAACCATACTGATGCTCATACAGAATGTTGTGTTTGTTTAAATAATTTACAATGTACGTGTTTACAATATTTTCTAAGAGTTTACTCAGAACGGGTAAAATATATATAGGCCTATAGTTACCAATGTCATTAACATTTCCTTTTTGTACAAAGGCAATATACGTGCAGCCTTCATGAGGTCTGAAAATTGACAAGTAGTGAAGGAAAGATTAAAAATATGACACAATTGAGTAGAGATGTAAGTGTTCGCTGCTTGTACAAGTGTAGAGGGAATATTATCCCAGTCTGTTGCTTTGCGAACATCTAAGACAGAAATCAAATTCTTAAATTAAATTCTTGACACTGGTTGTAGCAAAAAGTATTTATAGACCTATATTGTTAGAAAAGTGTGAAAAGTAACATTGCTTTGAGGAGAAATTTTACCAGCTAATTTTTCTCCCGCATGAACAAAGAAAGAATAAAATCTCCTGCAATGTTATTGATGTCTGAATGAACCTCTTTTTTACTCCTAATATCAACTTGCACGTGGTCTGGAAGTACCATTCTTTTTGCCTCTACCTTTCCCAAGTAAAGCGTTTATAACTTCCCAGGTCTCTTTCACATTTCCTTTTCATTCTGTGAGTAAATCTTTATAGTAGCCTACTGCTTTTTGGCAGGATATTCCTGTATTATTTGTAATAAGTAAATGCATGCCCATTGAAATAATTTTTGTGCAATTTCTGTGGAAGCCTATGTTTTTTCCTAATCGACATTTTTATTACACTTGTCATCCATGGTTTATCCTGTTTTCTTCTCAAAATTTCTTTTCTCTGTACTAAAGGAGCATGTTTGTTGCAAATGGAGAAAAATATACCGATGAAATGAAAGTTAGCCAACTGAACATCCTGAGAATTTAGCGCTTCTTCCCACCCTTCAACCTTTAACTCATCAATAAAGGCTTATAACTGAAATTTCTTGTAATCATGTACCATGGTGAGGGAGTAAGGATATGAGGGAGAAACTATAGCAGGGAAAAAGAAGAAACTATGTGAATGATCTGAAATATTTGTAAGTACTGTAAGTGCTGTGATTTTCTACCTGCACGATTTGTGTACATCTATAACTGTTGTCAACTAAGACAATTTATAAGTTGTTCAAAATTAAAAAACGAAAATACCTCTAATAATTTGTCTTCTTTTGCAATGGAAGATCAATGTTCAGGTCATCAACAATAAAACTACCATTATACTTATTTGACAATGAATTAATGGTTCTTTCTAAACTGGCTATGAATTCATCTTCCTTTGTGTTTGGAGATCTGTATACAACCCCAACTAAATACACAGTTTTTCCAAATTTCACTTCAACCCAAAATGTTTCTGCATCGCTGATTTCATAATTATGCAATGCATTATATTTAAAGACTCGTGAATATACAGGCCAACCTCAATTCCTCTTCCATGCCTCCTAGAGTTAATTTCAAATGAATAACCTTGTAAATCATAGCAATCCTTATCCACAACACACCAAATTTCAGAAATAGCAATTATTTTAAACTTTGTCTTCAAACACTCCTCGTAAAATATTCTGAGGCTATCATAATCCTTCTTAAAGGGCCTGATGTTCAGGTAAGATATAGAAAAGAAATTTCCATTTTCAAAAAAACTATTATTACAGTTACACACAGAATACTTTGTACAGCTAATTTCATTCGATTGAACCTCAGAGCTATCCGAGAAGACGTCCATACAAAATTTTTGAGCAGAACAACAAACACAAAATCAAGAAACGCCAACAAAATGTAAGCACGTACGTACATGCATGTTCAACTTTACACAATTTTGACGACGTGAAGCTCATCACCGATCGATAATACGGCCGAGCGATCACTTTCCTTCACATGAACTCGGCTATTCCGGGCCCATATAAACTTGTAGTGGGCTGCTTTATGTTTCATGTTTGTCAGTTTTAGAAGTTTACGAGCGTTGGCTGTTAGGTTTTTGTTCACATAAATTCAAGCCCGCGTTTCTCTCTCTTCATGCGAGGGGACCGACCGTTCCAGCCGCTATTGTGAATCTCGATGTGCAATGGTTTCTGGGTAGGGTTCAAATCATGAAGCAGGTCAAATGAAGAGTTCAGATAATAAGTAGGTCAAATCATCATTATCCAAATAATGACAATAATGGCCAAATACTGACATAATTATGACCAAATCACCCAACAACGGAATAATAATGATGGAATGCGTTTAAATAAAGATTTCAAGATCATTTTGGCGGTGTTATCTCACCCCATATGTGTGTTGCCGGCGTTATATGGCCTCCCACCACAGCCCTGATAAGTTCCACATAGACAAAACCAGCATGCGGTCCCAATTTAGACCGTGCATGAAAAAGCATTTTTTGATACTCGGCTGAAATCAACTGCATTGCGATCCATGCCATATCTCACATGAACGTATCTCTAATATCTATGAACCTTATCAGAGCTGTGGTGGCTTAATAGCTAGAGGAGGTGCGAAGGGCATCGGTTATTGCAGAAATACGGCAGTTGAAACTTTATTGCAGAGATCAGAGTAAAGGATTGACATTTTGAAGGGGTTTCCGACCAACTGATGTAATTTTTGGAGGATGGCGTAGTATTCCTTTCTTTATTAAAAATTGTTCTATTTTTTCCAGAGATTTTTTTTTAACATTCAAATAAATCATGTTGTCATTTGTATGTATACAAAAATAATAGTAGTGCTAATTATGTCAGGAGAGCATTATACAAAAACATTATAGCCCAAACCAGGGACCAATACCCTCGAGGCAGGAGCCCATTTGTCCTCCGTAGGTTCAGCAAATGGTCATCTACCCCCGGGCACATGCCACATAGTCTTACTTTTTGCGATATAATATATAATATTTATCATTTGAGTTTAATTATCACACACAATTAAATGCCAAATGTAAGAAGAGAAACAAAGATTGAGGAAAACAATGACCCTTCCTACATATATGGCAACACAACTTTCAAATCGTTAGTTTATTCCAGCCATTCAACTTAAAAACTTATTTTAATCTTATGCGGCATATTTGTCTATACCATTTCATATTTGTCGACTTCCCTTATACATAATGTTGTTAATACTTTTTTGTCATCATGAGACGAAAGGGTTTCTGACAAATGCCTCAGGAAGATCAGATTTACAGCAATACTGTGACTGGAATTGCTACATGTGTCATTACATCAAAATGATGTCATACTATTTCAAATTATATCATATCATATCTAGCTGGCTATCAAGATAAAGCCTAGCCTGACTCTTGAAGCCACTCATGCAACTATGTGCAAAAGTGTATACTTACTTGATTCAAGGTTTTTAATTCGAAACCAATGCCATGTTTGACTGGAGTCAGAGCTATTCCTCTTTTCTTCCACCGATTTTCACTATATCAAAGAGGAAAAATGTTTAACCAAAACCGCAATATGCTGGTGAACATATTTATTAAGAGTCCCCTTAAATCATCATATATTATTCTTTTAAAGGACTCGTTAGTTAATCAATGAATGACAAAATTAACATATGCAATTCAAATACCGCATGATGTGATGTTTACCTAGGCTAATGCAATTTAAAGAAGCAGTATGACCTAGGAATGACAATTTTAGTGAAACTATCATTTTCTTACATTTTGTACAGTAGTGAAAAATGGGTTATGAAAGCTTATGGCATCTACTCCGGTTTGACAAAATCAATAAAAATGGCGACAAAACTTTACAGGCTGTTATCATATGAGCTAGATAAAATAGAAATGAGTTTACCTGTTGAACATATCAACCTGGCGTCTTCTTCTTTGTAGGTCACTTTTTATGATACACTCTTTCCAGCATTTTTGTAGAGTGTTGAAGGCGCTCAGTTGCTGGTTAAAATGGGTGAGGTCGCCCTCCCTGTACATGTTAATTTCACGAACCTGAGACCAAAAAAAAAATGTAAGTTTTGCCATATTCTTAATGAGATATACGATGGCTTATGAATAAAGTTCAAGAGAATCATGTCTTCATTTGCTTCCTTCCCTAAATTTTCAATTGGTTATTTATTTGCATGTCCAATAATCCGATAATCTCCAAGCAATTTTGGTACAAAAATGTACTTTCATTCAGTTGGCATTATATGGTTACCCAATCTGGGTATGTATACGCTACATTCGTGTTTGCATATCAAAAGTACTGACCTAAATGTTAATAACAATACTTGTAATTGCACATCCATGTACATATAATGTGGAGCCTTGGAAGCTGGCTGAGAAAATCAAAAATTATAACAAAATACATGTATCAAAGCGAAGCTGATGGTTCGGAGGAGACCATTTTACCTTTTGTTGAGTTATTCCACACCTTACTGCAATGTCTGTCATCCAGTGCTCAGTGACGAGGATAGCCTGAGGTGCTCCAAAGCCACGGAATGCTGTATTGGAGGGAATATTGGTCTTGCAGGCATAGCCAGTGGCACGTACGTTTGGAAGGCGGTAACAATTGTCAATTTCAAGCAATGCCCTTTCAATGACCTGCCAATTATAAAGAATGAGCTTCTACATGTTGGTGTTACAACTTACATGTTTACTTCGTTCAACTTTCATGAAATTGAATCAGTAAATAAATCAAAGAGGTAGTTTACACTGAGATGATGTTATACACTGTAAAGTTAAGTGTTCAAGGATAGAACACCAATGCAACGCATTTTGTAACACTTTTTGAACGCGTCTAGACGTTCAGAAATTTAACACTACGTGTTCAACCAACGTTGATTTTTTAACATACGTGTGCAGATTTTGAACACTGCGTGTTCATCAGATATTATATTGAACACCATGGTGTTCAATGACTGAACACACGTTGCACATGAAATGTGTTCCAAAATTGAACGCATTTACGCATTCAAAGGACTCTAACATTTGTTTTACGCAAGGACGCCGTTCAACGATAAGTGTGTTAAAGGCTAGAACACATGATGCGCATTTGTTGAACAACTTTAATTGTGGGCGCTCAGGGGGTGTTAAAGCCTTGAAACAACAATACAGACCACTGATATTCAGTAAAATCACTTTATTCTAAAAATACACAGAAAAGTTCTTGAGTAAAATACAATCATTTACTGTAAAATGGGCAAATAAACATTGCCACTTAGTAAAGTTTTTCAGAGGAAAATACCAACGGTGTTAACACCTTCCTATCAAAAACATAAACATAAAAAATCCAAATTTAAATAAACACTGTATAACTTTTTGAAAATATGAACGAAGTATGACAAAACAGGTTTTACTTAAATATTGCGGATTACGTTTTATGTTCATACCTGTCAAAAACGTACAGAAAATCTTTTGAAAAAGCTCAAAATTTGGCTTACTTATTGTGTTGAAACAAGTATATGTATGAAATGCATACTCCATTGTTATGAGATGGTTTCTTAAAGACATTTCCTCTTGTATAGACAATTGTAAATTTTTGAAAAAAGTTAGTCAGGGCGTCTCTGATGCACATGGTACATAGTTGTCGACACTAACGTAAACACAACATGTCAAGTTGTGGAAGTGTCACAGTAAGGCACAACATTAAGAAAGTGGGGAAAGTGGCTCATTGGCAGTGAAAAACCTATTTCCTTGTCCAACAAACTCCTTCATACACAAAAAAGTTTGTGTGTCTGTTTGTAATATCTTAGATAAACCCTGAAATAAATCAGTGACATTTCAAAAATCTACTTCTCAGAAATTACCTAAATTTGACTTTGTCTCATTATTTTTGAGTATCAACAAGCATTTGCTGTTGAACTTGAAAATTTCAGTCCTTACTGAAATTCACTTGTGAAAGGAAACTGCTCCCTGAAACCAATCGCAACAAACTAACTACTAGCCGTTTCCTCACCAATATAGGAATACAATAAGCGACCTACCTAGCGGTCGAAAGAGCTCGCTGTGTTATCTAGAAAAACTTTGTAAGCTCACGTAAGGATGATCTGACCAAAAATGGGAAAATAGCTACAAAAAAACACAATTGAAGATTTTATCATAATTTGAACATATCAAATTAAGATCATCCCTAAGAACGTGTGTACCAAATATCAAAGCTATCAGGCGGGTAATTTTTAGTTACAAATTTTCTGTCACTTTCAGCTTTAATTGTTCATTCCACCCTTGCACCCGATAGGAGAGATTACACGTCTGTGAAAGCTTATCCTCCGGCCACATTTAGTTGATCACAGCATGTTACCAAAACTTAGATTAATTAAGAACAAAAAAAAACCAGAAACTTATCAAAATTCAGTGACTGACCCTTGAAAATTTTTAATCAAAATTAGAGATGATCGGTGGTGCTCAAGCTTGTTTCCAGACAGCTACCTATACACTCATCTTCTTCAATTTGTGTACCAACAGCTTCTGTACCAACTCTTCGGTTTCAAGTTAAATCGAACTTTTCACATCCTGAAATAATGCAACAAAAGGTAATATGGCCAAATGAGACTTTAATGAACGTCAAGGGGCTAATTAAGTTGAGTAAAAGGGGACACTTCCATACACAGTGCCTCTTTTCAATACTGTTACAAAATATTGGCTTCTTTTTGTCATCAACTGATGAAAAGTGAAAAAAGCCAACTCTCATATACTGAAACAATACAGTGTATACTCTGCGTTGTTTAACTGATGTTTTACATACGATTGTGCCTACTAAAAGACATGTGTTAGCTGTGATTATGCGGTGGTATTTGTGCATGGCGTTTCGATTGCGCTTGGGTCAAGGGTTATCGCCACAGTTCTATGGCGATGACCCTTGACCCAAGTGCGATCGATAAGCCATGGCCCGATGTATACCGCTGCGTATTCACAGCTACTGTTTGATATACCAGCCACTGAAAGAGAAAAGGTTTCTTCACGCATTTTAGCTATTCCAAGGTACAATGCAATTAATTTCAAAGGATAATAATACAGATGCTTCAAAATGTATCACCTTTGACAAGTTTGGAGACAAAACTTACCCTTTCTGGTCTTGCTTCCATACGATCACAACCTCAGTATGCGTTTGCAAGGAAAATGTCGCAACTTACGTTTTGATGCATCATGTGATAAGAAAAGCACCAAAATTGAACACCAAGTGTTTAGAAATAGAACGCCTCTTGCACGCCGATGTTAAAATGAAAACGTCCATGGTCATTTACTGATTTTCTTTTCTAATTTACAAAATTTCAACCAATAGTAAATGTTTAAAATTATTTTTATACTTCTTTTTTTAGAAAAAACATGCTTTCAGCAATTGTAGACCGAAATATTTTTCACTTTGTGGGGAATTCGTTACATCAAAATCCGTGAACGCTTGTCGGACAGCGAGGCAGTAATAAATTTAATATATAAGTCATAGTAAAGTAAAAAACACTTAAGAGTGTTAATTGTTTCACAGTATTGTAAACTTTCTGTTATGCTAAGTATTTGAACACTTGAAGGAGATGGTTTAAGACACCTTGCTCAGGTTCAGAACAATATTGTTAATAATATGAACACTAGTGTTAACAATGTGAACGCTAGTACTTCAAACTTACTGGTTGTTTTTTTACCAAGCCAGCAATAAATATTGAATATCACGGACAAGTGGACAACACCATAACATCGTCAAACTTTTCGCTAAAATCAGTGATAATGCCATCAAGTTAGACCAGTGAGAACGTTTGCCTTGTATGAACAGGATGTATGTAAGCCAAATTAGACTGTAATTAAATAGTATCCTCTAACATTTTTATTTGTTGAGTCACACACAAATAGAAACAGACTCGCTACGCATATTGTTCAACAGCGTGAAGCGGTTACGTAAGTCATCCATGTTCGCCTCGCCTCTGGTAGCTCTCGCCTCGCTTTTCTGAAGAGTGCCGACCATGCATCCTTCGGTAGTTTCCGATTTTCGCCAATATTTAAGCGGAAGTATGTTCGGTAAAGTTTGTGTTATTGTTGTCATGTGGTGCTAAGTGGAATCGGCGTGCTGGCGAAAACGGGAAAGTTTTGAACTTCGGGAAAGTGAGTTTTAACATTTTAAAAATTCCTCTCACATTTTTATGAATATATAATGAGTGTGTTTCAACCAGATTTGAAAATCTAATATCGATACTGTTTGGTTTTACTCAATGGTTTACAGTCAGTCATATCGTCTATTAAAAGTTGGTCATTGAAGAACGTGTTTATGAAACTGCGGGCGTGTTATGTTTTGATTGGCGTAAAGCAGTGTTTCAGCTCTGAGAGCTCAAAAAGTAAGTATGGTTACTACGCAACTGGCAACACGATGCCATCTCGTCGTACTTTTTTGCATAATCTCGTGCAATTATCAACCACGAACAAAGGTCTCAAAAAATCTATCACCTGTGAAGCTCATTTAATATGCAAAGGCCACAGTCTACCGAGGCGATCATGGAACAAAAGCCATGCCGCATTGCAAGTCTGCTTCTTCTATTTGTCTGTGGTTCAGTAAATGAAATTAGGAGTGACGCAATGGCTGTGTCACCACGAATCAAAGGCAAGTTGTGGTACCGTCATTACGTCCCTGTCATTTTCCTACACTGAAGGAAGAACATATTAGAAATAACATACCACATGCACAAGTTAAGAATTCGTTAGTGTTGGCAAAATGAAAGGCTCAACGATTCCGTGTAAACTTTTTAACTACTTTAGAATAATATATTTGCAAGTAAGTTGTCAATCATTTGTAGTTGTCAGTCGGGTCAAATGCAGTTGCTTGGTCTACAGTACCTTCCGTACAATTATACCAGATTTCAAAGATAGCGCATGTACATGTAGGCCTACAAATTTACCATGGACATTGATATGCTATTTTTCAATTACGAAAATCGACTGAATTTCAAAGATGTGGACAATATAACACAAGTCGAGCTGGCTCTGCAAGACTGGTTGCATAACATATGGTAATGCGACCAGATTGTAGTTAATTGTTTCTGAAAATTCTTGAAGCGATTCTTTGGGGATAAAGAGACGTTACGCTCTCACTTTGGTAACAGGACAGTTACCCCGGGACATTTAGTCCGCGAACATTTGCCACCTACAATTTACCACCCGGCTTTTTACGACCGGACACATATCACTCGGACACTTACCACAAAAGACACTTACCATCCGGACAATTATCCCCGCTCTCTCTTTAAAGTTAATCTTAAAGGACGTCTGATTCATCATCTTTCTTTTCAAACAGTTTCAACTTTGTTGTGACAATGCATAGACACTGTCTATGATTAAAACAGCCTTGTGGAGTGCATTTTATATGTTGGTGATGAAGGAATTCGTAAATATTTTATGAAACATCTAACATACATTGTACACGTAAAACATGAAACTGAAGATGTGTGTAACTTTCGATGCAACTCGGTTTTGACTAAAAAATACCTCAATGGAAAAAGAGACAAATCTTATTAGTTGCCTAGTGTTAGGGTCAAGGTTAGGTTTAGGGTAAGCACACAAAATGATTCGTATAGAGACATTATTTCTCTTCGTTAACGCCATATAGTTGTTATTTTAATATCATTTATAGTATCCTTTTATTATATAATGCATGGTTAGACATTCAGTGTCAAAGTCAAGATAAACATTTCAACTAACGGCCTCAGACAACGGAGTCTTGCGTAATGGTAAGTCTGGGAATCTTTAGTTCAGGCGTTCCAGGTTCGATTCCGTGATAGGCATAGTACATACATAGTAACACTTGCGAGGCATAGTACAAGGTAAAACGTGGCAACGTTAGGGGTAAATATCTGGGTGGTGAATGTTTTTAGCATTAAAGGTCGCGGTGGTAATAAGTCGAGGGTAAATGTATGATGGTGATTGTCCAGGGGCTATTTGTCTGGATGGTAACTGTCCTAGAACCCTCGTTTTTTCCATTGTCTAATTCTTGTTGTCGTAGACTATTAAAATATTGATTTCACGACATGACTTTCAGAGGTTCCCCGTGTGGCCTGGGCGTTCCCCTTAGCCCCCTGTATTGAAGTGGAAACTGAATGAGATAGAGAAAAGTCCAGTTGGCAGTTGAGTCTACATATAAGATTACAAATTGTCATATCGGCATAAAACTAAAACACTACAAACTCAAAACTTGCTGAGTGGATGTATTGAAATTGTCAGACTCTCATAATTATGACAGTGACTGCGTTTTCGAAATTTTAAGATATGCAGCCACAAATTTTCAGATCCCAGGATGTACCACCTGGGATGTAGTTTTTTACATTGACAAACACAGGGAAGTTCGGCATAAAAACATTTTTATCCTCAAAAG
This sequence comes from Ptychodera flava, assembly GCA_001465055.1. Classification (NCBI taxonomy): domain Eukaryota; kingdom Metazoa; phylum Hemichordata; class Enteropneusta; family Ptychoderidae; genus Ptychodera; species Ptychodera flava. Next base: position 49,478 of record LD354639.1, read on the forward strand.
TTGATGACATGGATGCGGGTTGTCGAGATGTAGAACGACCAGCAGATTATCAATAGAAGACAACTTGGCAGTGTACATATGATAATAGGTCTTATACTGATGTTCGGACTATTAACGGGACTAACAAATTCTTAACGCCACAATTTGAAGTAATTTGCGATAATTGGATTGTGAAGTAAGGTCGTTTTAAGCTACAAATGTAAGCTCATCTGATTTTCTGTTTATGTTTTACACTTGTTTTTTGAGTACTTTGTAATGTCGCTAAATGGCACCCAACACCTTTGAGAAGTTTGCAGTGTTGAGTGTCCGACCTAGGATTATGCGTAGTCACCCACACAGTGATCTTGAAAACAAAGTATTTGATGACGCCAACAGTACGTTTTACTTGTATCCAATCACATATTTAGCAACTCTCAACGCAAAGTCAAGACCTGCACGTACCAATTTGTCTAAATTGGATCTGTTGTTTGTAATTTGTCTGCATAAATAACATTAAAAGGGCCAGTAGTTGTAATGTTTGGTGATCTTTGACTATTTTTGTTTTGAATGTCAACTAAGTTCTTGTTCAACTCCCACGACACCAACTATATAGCTTGTCAACATGTCTATACGTGTAAAATTTTCATTTTTCGTATTTGGATTCTAGTAGGGAGCAGAATGAACTTGTTAACAATAACGATATATCCAGTCACAGGTTAAGCTGACAAACTCAACACAGTGTATCTCAACGTGCTTTGGGAGTAGAACAAGAAGGTGCAGTTGACATACAAAACAAAATTAATCAAAACATCAAAAGTTACAGCAATTGTCTCTTCACCCCATGCATTTGCTCTGCAACCTTTTCTGAGAATCTGACAGCCATTTTCATAAATACCAGATGATGTTGACTGAAATCAAATGAAAAAGCCCAGGAAATGAACTTATAATTGTGAAACATCCACTTACCGCTATTGACAGATCCTTGGAAAAACCGGCATTGCTGTAACAATTGACCTCAAGGGCTTGAATATGCCCAGTGTTTGTAAAGCCAATTTTGTATCTAACCAACATTGGGTGTCGAGTTCCCGTGGTACACATGTCTTCATCACGATCCAGCATGATTCGTACTGGCTTGCCGACTCTTCGAATCGGAAAATAAAAACACTGTTGTACTACTGGCATCAGAATCGAAAAAATTTGAACTTTTTTCAAACTTTCCTGAAAAAACCTGTCAACAAGTCTCTTTCAAAATCAAGAATACAAATCAGGCTTTGCCAACTAAATTTTGGTACCAGAGAAAAAATATCCCGAAATTTACCAACGTCTGAAATTCAAAAAGCTGCTATTCCTGTGTTAATTGTACAGTGAAAAATCAGAGTTTTTGATGCTCACAAAAAAAGATGGTGAAAACTTAATTTATTCAATGTGCTTAAAAATGAATCCTCAAAAGCAGTGGAGTAGAAAAGTATCGTACAAATTTGCGATTCCACACATCTGTCCCAGTGCACTTCTAATGTAATGGTTTTAAAGTTGCTCTGTTTTACCGTTATGGGGTATCTAGAAAACATGGAATAGTTGTATAAAGTCAGTGTACAAAATGTTAACAGTACATAAGTGACAAAAGGTCAAAAATGGCCCTTTGCTGTATGCAAACAAATGATTTCGTTTCTGACGAACTAGCTTTCCTGTACATGTCAAGTGACAAATAAACATTACACATTGTGAGAGAAAACTGCCAACGTTATATATATGAAAGACACTGCCAAATAACCTTTAGATGCACAGCTTGCGTGAAGTCCAAACTTTCTGTGACAGTGTATGCTCAGTCATGCGTTTTGACAGTTGTAGAAGCGGAATTTGATTTTTTGGTACAAACCTGAAAATGTTTTACTGAATGTTTAATCTTGTCTTGCTACAAACAGAGTCGAGGTCGTGAACAGTTGACCAGTATTTCAACATAGTCGAAGAAGTCAAACAGGACAAGTTACTTTTCATATTAAACAAAATCACGAAAATGCTCGAAAAAGAGTGACTTTTACCCTTTAATACAATGATAATTTAAAAGTGATTTCGACTAGCGAGTGATCCTATCAACAACATAGCTTGAGTGCAGTGTTAATTTGTCAGGAAGTGCTACCACTCCATTCCATCATTTTAAGCACAATACCTTTCATAGAAAGTGCAAGATTTTAGGCTAACGAATACACTCCATTGACAACAACGTTTCATCACTTCATTTGCATTTTTAAACGACATCAATAAATACAATTGGCATGATAAAACCTACGCATTTTTCTCCTTAACTGAGCAATAGATGACTTGCTATGACCATTTCAGTCTGATTTTCACTTACTTGTTTGCAGCTATGGCCAACGCTGCTGATAATGGACAACTTCTTGTTTCTTTCCCCCCAAACCCGCCACCCATCCTCTTGACTCTACATACAATTCTGTTTGCTGGAACTCCGAGAGCCTTTGCAACCCATTTCTGTTCATTATAATGTAACAAAATGAGCATATATCTAGGTAAGGTGAGGAAAAGCAAAGAACGTTAGGCAGTTAGCAGATTCTATTTTGCCAATGGTACTAATTTTTTTTTTATTTGCTTCGAGTATTGGAACAAAACGTGTGTATGATCCTTCGTTAAGAAATATGTCAGCCATTTCATCTTAAAACATTTATTCTGTAATTAAAGAGACAAAGTCGGCCATTTTTCATGAATTTTGTTTAATGCAAAATACTACTTATATTGTGTGACAGGTTGAGAGATAATGAATGGGTGACCATGCATATATTCGACCCCGGTTTTACACATGATAAGCAAAACCATCGGGATAATGAATTAATGACCATAATTCAATATCGCAATGATTTCATTTAATTTGTCTAAAACCGGGATCAAATGTATCATGGTCATCCATTCATTCATTATCTTTCGACATGTCAAACAATATAAGTAGTATCTCTTATCAAACAAAATTCATAAAAATGATAGACTTTGTCCCTTTAATGGTGTGTGCGGGGATGGGGTGGGGTGGGGATTGGAATTGCTCCGTTGCTTGATTTTTGCACTTCCAAACATTCCTTTATGGGAAAGTCGGGGAAGTTTGAAGTCAGGCCTCATGAATATTGTTTACTATGCATGCATATCTTTAATAATTCACTCTTCTTTAAATAAAGGTTTCACATGGCACTTAATTCATTTCAAGCATGGGCTACATCATCCATTCATGGTTGGTTTGAGGGGTATATTTTAGTCCTTCCGAGGAGCCTATTCACCATACAGTACCTGCGTTTCTGTAAGACTTTGGGTTGACGCGATGATTTCCATCTCGCCATCTTCATTCTTGGGGATAGCTATGGCTGCTTGGGTCTCCAAATAGAAGTGTTCCTGACCACCGATTCGTACTTCTCCTTCAATGATTTGGTCAGACTGTTCAAAACCCTCTTGTATGTTACCTGTGTTAATTGCCTTAATTGGGTGATGGAAGGATCCCTTTTTAATGGCTTCCTACAATTCAAAAATCATATGTTTTATCATAATGCAGATATTTAAGGCAATATAGAAACCCAGCGATGGTATACAACGAGATTTCGAGCACATATGTCGTGAACTGGTTAAAACCGAGTGGTATAGCATGGGTATGTGTGCTTTATTGCTATCATATTGCTGAATGCACATGCAGCTTGTATTTTATGACAAACTTCTGCATTGTTGGAAATTATGATGGAAATTATGATTGCCAAGCTTGGTACAGTAAGCCTTACCTCTATTGTAATTACTGATTCAAGTTCATCATACTGCACATGGACAAGTTTAGCAGCTCTCTGTGCTATGTCCTTGTTGTCGGCAACAACAGCACCGATTACTTGACCGACATGGTATACCTGATGGATGTGAAGGTTACGGCATGTTGTTGAAACCACTGACTTACGAAACTGACTCAAACTATGCCAAGAGTAAAACATTAGCAAACCTAACTTTCCTGCAAGGCACACTAGATCTACATAGCAAATGGGGAAATTTCTCCTGATCAGAAGATTTCTCCTGATTTAGAGAAAAAATGACCCCTCTGTCAGGAAACTATCTCCTAACATGAAGCCAGAAAATGCACAGTGTTTAAAATAACTAAGCGATCATCTCCTGTTGTTAGACATAAAAATCAATTTTCACGGTACACAGACGATTAGATACTATTCCCTTATATTTTTTCTTCGTTCGGCGATGGAAAATACCAGTGAGATAATGACCGTGTCACCAAGAGTCGAAGACAATAGAGATGTGTCACTGTCATTACGTTACGAGTATTTTCCGAGCTGAACGAAGTAAAATATGAGGGAATAATATACTTATCACATGTACAAGCCAAGAATTCGTTATTTTTTGCAAATTAAAAAAAATTATTCATAACAATGCCGCGCTTAAACTTGTGAACTACTTTAGGAATAATATCAATACGCCGTAGGCAAGTTGTTAATCATTTCCAGTCGTCCGTCGTGTGAACGAGAAACATGGTGTCCACCGTTCTTGTATAGAGCAAATGCCAGACGACCTCTCGGTATACACATACCTTCCGCAAAGTTATACACTCTTCAAAGATAGCATAGGCCTAGAAATGTACCTCAGACAAAGATACGCTATTTTTCGGGAACAAAACTCGACTGAATCTCGACGGCGTGAACACTGTGTAACGTCGCGCCTGACCCTTGTTACGATGCTGACGGATCTTGCATTGAGGATTTTGCGGGTTCCCTTACTCATACTATAGATTGTAACACTCGATATATGCTGTTACTTGTGAACCGTACTAACCTGAAATTGAATCGTCAAAAATTTCACGTCTGGCCTCGTTGTGTCGCTAATACTCAGAAATTGCCATCTTTTGGGAGCGGCCACCCCTATGAGAAAAACGTACGATTCACCGTTCTACGCGTGATTGCTACGCATACACACGATGGTCTTGATACACACAGTTACGGTAGGTGTCAATGGGATTTTCACAGCGGATGTTCTCCAAGTGCATGCGACAATACAGTGGAGCTGCCGCTTATCTTAACCCCTTGCCAATCAAGACTCAAAACGCAAAAATCGTACATCTGTTCATCTTGTAAATTTTTATCGCAAAATTTCAGCCAGAAACAGAAACTTTCAGACCAAGATATTCTTCACACTTGAAGATCAATATTACAGGAATACTTTTCAGGGACAACACAAATTTTCGTGTTTCGACATAAAATACCCCGGTAAATGTGGAAAGCTACCAAAGCTACCTTAAGGCACCAAATTCGGTGAAACCTGCCTCAGATATTGATAAATATCTAATTGTACTGAGGAGCATTGGGCAGTGTCAAGTTAATGAATAGCTCATTTGCATTATTTTATGAAGGTTTGTAATTAGTCATATAACTCTGAAATGATTGCACGAAACTTCATTAAATATGCTGCAGATACTGGTCCAAAAGATATCTAACTGTTGTATAAAGCATTTAGTAGTATGAAGTTAATTAATGGTTCGTTTGCATATTAAGTGAACTTTGTAATTAGGCATATAACTCTGAAATCACGTCTCCCGATTCGGTGAAACCTGCTACAGATATTTATCTGATAAATATCTAATTGTACTGAGAAGCACTGGGGAGTGCCAAGTTAATAAAAAGCTAATTTGCATATTTTATGAAGTTCTGTAATTAGTCATATAACTCTAAAAAATCTGCATCATATTTGATGAAATCTGCTGCCGATACTGATCCGACAGATATCTGACTGTGATGTAAAGAAGTTAGTCGTGTGAAGTGAATTAATCAATAACAGCTCATTTTCATATTAAATAAAGTTTTGCAATTAGTGATTTAACTCTGAGAGTCTGTGCGAAAGTTGATGAAACCTGCTACATAACATATATCTCATTGTTCTGTCAACCGTACTACTATTATTGACCCTGTTGTAAAACACGTTAGCACATTTAGTTCATATCTGGTGTTTGTGTACATTGACGACGCAAACAAGGGTTCGACGCACGAAAATTGATGCCATAGACGAGGGTTGTCATGACGTAGAACGCCTAGAGAATAAAATTCGTATTTTTTGTTCGGAGACGACAAACTTGGCTTGTGCATGTGATAAGCTGTGTTTATTCAACGATATAAGGTGTGAATCAAGTGCTAAAGTTAAAAGTGATAATTGTCCTATCTTCTATAAAAGTATGGTCAGTATTTGCTTTTTTCAGTTCAGCATCCCTCTTACTTCGTTGTATATTCATTTCCAACACATACATTTAAATCAATGTTGTATCAACCATCAATAACGCTTTTTGCATTTCCTATGTATTTATAACTAAGATTATTTAATTCAAGTACGCATTTCTGCATACAAAATGTAGTCAATTAAAGCTTAATACAGACTTTTAGGTGCACTATCAGATCATTATGCTTTTCGTCTGTAAGTATATGATAGCTTACTTTATCTGATGCGTAAATTTCTTCATCAACTATCGGTATAAGATTTTCTCCTGGTACATCATTATGTGTCACAAATGCCCGGACACCCTCCACAGCCATTGCCTCCTCTGCATTGATTGACCTGTAAATGCAAGAAATCGAAATTCAAAACCTACTACTGGAAAAACTTAACAATTGTGAATCGTGCAGGGTGAAACTGTCTTTGTATTCTACTTTGTATTGGTATTAAAACCAACCAGTTAAAAAGTGGGACTATCATTTTATTAATACAAGGATGATTAGTCACTCATTGACTCAGTGCAATACTAATTTATGGGTCTAGATCTAACTCTATGATTTAACATCCTTACTTACATGACGTATCAGTATAACCTAATTGCATGATTTCAATAGTTTGTCACATACAAAATTGTTATCTTTATACAGATTTAGTAGACCTTTTTCAAGTAAAAGTCTTGTTCTGAAGGTTCTTTTTGACAAACTTGTAAGATTCTTGCACAATTGTGTATAAGAGAGATTTGTAAACGATACAGGCTTGTTCTCACATAAAGTGTTCAGTTATGTTATCGTAAAAAATAATACCAAGGGCTACTAAGCCTCAACATAATTAAATTGAATATTCGTGTAATATATACAACACCATATTGAGAGCTACACCACACACTGATTAGTAAAATAATTGCTTTTATCTTGTGTAGTTGATGTGGTGTGCCAAAGGAACCCTCTGCAACTTAAAGCGGGCAGGGATGTTGTCCTTGTAATGGTCAGTTACTGGCTTATCAGTATTAAAAACCTGTTTTAAAGAAACCACATCAATTTCTGTACCTAAGGCAACTTAACGTATTGGAATTTGTGCAGTTTTGTCTGCTTAAATTAATTTGAACTTTATCAATCATCAAGGAAGAACAGTTATGGCCGATTGATTTATGGATGATGGATGAAAACAAAAGAAAACTTTGTAATCTATTCTTTAATGTCATTTACATTTTAATACTCTTTCATTAAACAAGATGATTTGAAACTGTAATTACACATTAAGGAATGCACAACCGCTACGTTGAGGGGAAAATGGAGAGGCTTAATTGCATGAAAAACAGAAACGCCACGGTAAAATAGTAACATAATTGAACATAATGAAATCGGCAAATCTCAAGCGATAAAAACGCTTATACTATCCAAGTCACGATACTTAAACAATCCAATAATACTATTAGTAAACTAACCCATAATAAAATGTTAAGCAAACATATGGGAGGGGGCCCCTTCAGCAAAGTAGCTGAGCAAGATGTCATTGGTGACGTTTGGGTCAAGGTCCGGGGACGACCTTTAGGGTGAATCCATCCTGCGAGGCCAAAATGTAAAGAATGGAATGAATTCCCGAGAAATGGGGGTAAGGATGGATGGTACGTGAATCCAGCAGCTGAATGAATGAATGAATGAATGAATGAATGAATGAATGAATGAATGAATGAATGAATGAATGAATGAATGAATGAATGAATAGAAGCAATGAGACGAAGGCTCAATGATGTACAGTGCCGTGTGCATAAGTCGGCTGATTGACCGGGAAGGCAAATTGGTAAAGGTCAAAGATATGAGAGCTAATTGGCTAAAAAGGTGAAGATGAAGGGATGGCAGGTAGCTAGGCGTATTCAGAAAACACATCTGTGATAAAACGTGGTATGATGGCACTCTTACAAACCTGATCTTTGCATGGGCCCTGGTACTTGTCACGAGTGCTAAATACAGTTCACCTATATTAATGAAAGATATACGAACGATTATTTGCTTTAAACCTATTGATTGAAAATTATTCTTATATCATATTTAATTTTTTGTATTCAGACAAAACATGTTTCTCCTAAATTCAAGGCGCACACTAACGAGTTTGGCTTTCTTGTGACAGAAAGCTATTTCACTGTGACATTTTTATGAATTTGTGTCCCACATTAATACTTACTTCAATCTTTATATGATGATGCAAATCGTTGGCAGACAGAGCATAAAGTGTTATTTGTTTATGTAAGGGAAGAACGCCATACATGTACCAGTACATGTTCAAACAGATTGAAAATTACTATTTCCATTAGGGTATAGGATCATCGGAATGTTAGCTTTGTACAGCTGCTTGCAAAATCTGAATTGTGTTTTTAAGTGATAGACTTACCTTGTATTGGGAGCATATCATCACAATACACGGCTTCACCTGTCACTTGTTTGCAAGCAGACAAATGGGCCATGGGTCTCCCAACAGCATCTTCAATGGGCTGTCCTGGCTTGACCTCCTTATAAAACAAGATTCATGCAGTTTTCATTTATTCGTCCGTAATTAACTCCACCATGCATGTATTAAACATTGCAAACCAATTATACTTTTCATATAGCTAGAAAGATATACTATTAGATTTATGATTAAAAACGCATTTAAAATATTGATGAAAATGTTACTGGTAAGTAAAATATTCTGTCTTAGTATATGTATATTCATTGCAACCTCCCTGTAATACAAATTTCGTCTGTCATAACTTCAAATTGAATAAATTGTATCACCAATAAAGATCAATAGATACAAACCTTTGAATATGAACTAAGGGGTTTTCTGGTGAATTTATATTCCTAACTCTCAGGCCTAATCTAATGACTCCCTAGATTACTCATGTTTAGTTGGAAAGGCTTGCTGTATACACCAATCTTACTCTTGCATTGTATATGTCCATTACATGTAAAGACACCGCTCTATATGGGACACTGCAGAATTTCCCGAGGGTATTCGAGATGGGCAGACGTTACAATTAAACTATTAGTAGACCGATACATTGAGAGGACAAATGGGCAAATAATGCAGATCAGAGTGCCTATAATAGATATTTGCATATAATATTTGCTACGGGAAACAGCAGCAACTCTTGTTTAATCTTCCAAATAATAAAATATTGTGAAGTAATTGTGGTCATGGTATAAAATACACTCGCAGCTTGGGTTTAAAGTTTAGGTTCATAAGATATACACATACTTCAATAAATACAGCATAGCCGTATACATCCATTCACACTGAATGAAAACATCACATTAATGTTTTACTAGATCTTCAGAACTGAAAGCAACTGAGCAGACCCATGTATACATGTATACTTTACGCTTAGAAAGTTCACCTGGTATAGCTGTGTACTTTCAATGACGTCTTTTTCAAATGATGAAAGGCTGCTCTTGAAGGATGCTGGAACAGAGGTATCAACCACCTGAAAGTAGATTACATTTAAAGCTATCTATGTGGTAATGGCTGTATGGCGTCATTTTTGATATATTTGTAACTAAGGTAAATTGCATTTTGACTGAGAGGCCAACTATTGGCCCTAACTTCACTTCTAGATTACTTAATGATCAATCACAGTATGAACACTTAACTGTACTAATGAATATCTGCTTTCTGCGAATATTTAGCAACTATGTTTTGAAACAATTTTCATAACATATAAGTTACTGGTATTCACTATGAATTTTTAAAACAGGAGCCGTTTAAGTGTTATGCAACATTAACATTTTGACTGAGAGGCCAGTGGTACAGTGGCAACAACGAGATCTGGGGCAGCGGCCAATGTTTTGACTGAGCCCATCTCAGGTCATGCACGTTGAAGATAAATAATATCAGGTATTGATGATGAGTTCCTGATGTTATCAACACTGAAGGATCAGAGAGGATTCAAATTAATGGCATTCAAGTTCCGTTCTTTTATTCGTAACTTGGATTAAGCAAGACTGACTTTTGATGTAGTCAAATGCCAAATAGGTATCATACCTTTACTGTCGTAAACGTTACCGTATGAAGACGCTACTTTAACACTTATGCTACTGACCTTGTGGCAAAACAGTTTGAGTATAAACATTTTGCGCACAGACGGTGTAATATTCAGAGTGTGGCAAGCGTATTCCCTATGTAAATCCAAACAATGGTGAACATCAATCTTCTGTAAAATTACATGAGGCACAACAAGATCCATCTCCAGAGGGCGCACTCACTATCTGCCCAGAGCAATTGATGAAGTGTATGGAGAAATTCCCTGTGTGATTGACCCTGCCACATTGGCAAACCTTTTCATATAAAAATAGTAAATGTTTCCTTTTGAATACCTCTTTTGCATTTAGTTCATCCAGCACACGCAAGTAAAATTTGAAGAAGAAACTGGCAGTCAGGGTTTTTCTATATTCAATCATACCACCAGGGGCAGACGGTGAAAGAGACAGATCTTCACTCAGCAGTTGACACACTTCATCAATTAAACAATTGTCCCATTTTCTAACGGTACAAAAATATATATCGTAAACATGCATAAAAGTAATCGGTAAACATAAAGGAGTGCAAAAGAAGATAATAACTGCATTAACTTATTTCGACATTTGTAAAAATAAATAAATATCACAACACTATATAACAGCTGGATGTGCAGCACAATATATAATCTATTGATCACGCTTGCTCATTTGATGCAAACGGAAATCATTTCATACTAGGATTTATTTAGTGCAAATATAACTCGTGGAAGAATAGTTGAAGTAAAAAGCAGCTACTACACCAATCAAAGAAACAAATCAAAATGCAAGTCAACCTCATATGATGATCCTGGTTAGGTTATCTTTTTAAAACCCAACTCTACTCAATTGCAATGGTGTACAGTGTCATCTTCTTCTTTCTATAGACTAATCTGCCATCTTAAGTCAGTTTCTCTCCCAGTCTACCAATTTTTAAATCAAATTTTTCAACATATCCTTTTAAAATGATCTGTTGCTGTAATTGTTTTCATTCTTTTTGTTTTAATGTCAACTCCACAACTTCAGTTACTGTCACATCTTCCTCCTAAGTATTGCTGTGGTGCATGCTTCTGTGTATGTTTTGAAGTTCCAGTATATGCACAAAATGTGTTCGAGAACTCAGCTGACTTCGGTGATCACACTCATGGCACGTCCTACACATTGTCCTTACACATCGTTCAGCCTCAGGATTGATCATGGCATGTGAAATAGGTATACTTATTTTACACTTTATAAAATTGGTCCTACATTCACGATTATACCTGAAGTTCGGCAAAATATTACAATTAAAGCGCCAAAGATTTTGAGGACTGTTAGCTGACTAGACCAAGAATTTTTTTACCAAATGACCAGACCTACAATATTTTGTTTGGACTTCTGTAGCTTCTTGTCTCATTACGGAAGCCAAATATATCCGACAGGCATTTTCATCTACAGAAAATGGCAAAAAAGGCAACTGAGTAGACAAATTGGTAATTTCAATACACGAATAGGATTCGAAATAATCAGATGCAATTTTGGCATTTGCCAGTGAATTTCTACGAAATTCCATGAAATATTCTCACAGGGGGCCTTATTTCTGCAACAATTTTGACATACCGTGGAACTGTTCATTGCAATATCACGCAAAATGGTCAACATTGCACATGTACCGTAAATAGTCTTTGCCCAGCTAGACTGTCGACAGGCCCTTGTGCCTTTTCTGTCTATTATTGGTGTAGTCTCTTGCACATAAAACGAGGAGTAGGGGTTGGGAATCGCAAGCAAAGCGCAGAAGGCGCGAGCCGCGAGTCCAGTATATGGCGATATGCTTTCTGAATGCCAAGCTCGCGAGTTCGGCGCTACGTATACGCTTGGGATTTCCCCAACCGTCTTATGTGCGAGAGATTACACTGATAAGATACAGAAAAACACAAGGGACTGTCGACCGTCTATCTTTGCCCATCAAAAATTGTTGATCATATCAAAAATAAGTAACATTTACCTGCCAATGAATGAAATCTGATTAGTCCGTCAGTACGTTATTAAAATTACATGACGATCAGAAAACATTTATGAATTATATCGGTGAATCTACCCGTAGTAATTGCGAGGCCTGGTGATCAATTGTTACCCTCATCCTGCCTGTTATCTCTGATTTGAAGCCGAATAGACTATTCACTGAGTTACGGCTAGCGCTGGGTCTTCAAAATGGTTAGGCACTGTGGCTAAAAAGTAAATGTTTTTTGCCACGAAAGAAATTCGTTGGTCACACGATTTTATGTGATGGAAAAGGTGTGATTAAAAGTAAATATACCAATTTAAAAGAACAAAACGTATTCAAAACGCGAAAGTCTGACAGGTCTTTTATGTGTTATGGACACATTCCATGTCAAAACCAAGAACGTCATTTATCTCAGTAACAAACACATTTTTATAATAAAAAAATCACGTCGAATACACCGTCGCTTCCATACACTGTACCACATGTATTTTAACATTAGCTTTATGGAACCAGTGAAAATCTGAAATCCAAAATCTGCTGGTCCTATAAAAGTACCATCAAAAACAAACCAAAACATTGTTTTTACCAAGGACAGGAGGGTATTGGCACTGGATATCAAAATTCAGTTGATCACACATTTAAACTCATGCTGAAAAAATTCTCTCTCTAGAAATATTGGACAAGATCATTTTTAGAAATATGTTTTTTTTAGTCTACCAAAATTTACAAAATATGCCAAAAAATGCACAACTCAAGGTTGATCAGAATTAAAACATCCCCAGGCATACTTTCATAATAGTAACCAAAATCCTGATTTTATCGAAACGGGCCCAGAATTTAGTCGTATTAGGAATCATGAAACTAACGCAATTTCAAATAAGAATGATTGAGTACTGTCTGTATAATAAATTAGGGACTTGGAATTGGCTTAACATACAGTCATCTCCCAAGGTGGCATTGAAACAGATGTTCTATTACTCAGGCAGATTCCACTGTAAAATGTCTCATTAAGATAGCCCAGTACATCGAAAATAACCTCGCAATTGTCTTCTTGGCCAAATTGTAATACAGATCAATACCATATATGACTATGCTACACTTATAACATGTTTTATGCTACTATTGGTCATTTCAGGTCGTCAGAAGTAAAAAACCGAACACATTCATAAAAATACAAATTAAAAACATCCCAATAAAGGTTAAACATTTGAATAGGAACTGTGCAAAGTACCTATGAAACAGATATCAACCTAATTTGACCTATGAATTCAGAGTTTTCGGAAATTTTACAATTTTACAATTTTTGCCTTATTTGCATATTTTTGACAGAAGCATGTTTACTGGAAAAAAATTCATATCTCCACCCTATGATGCACCTGCAGACCAAATACTAAGACTTTGGGAGCTGTGAATCTGAAGTTTTTGATGTGGACGGACGTACGTACGTAGATAGATAGAAAATAGATAGATTTCACAAATTACAAATTGGCATGATGATGTCAAATTCCGGAGATGAAATTATCACTGCTTGTTGTGATCGACCCAATTCAGACAGCACGAGCTGTGTGACCATGCTCAAATGCAAACTAGACTTTACCTCGTCAGGTCTATGGTTTCTTAAAATATGTTTATCCATGCTGAGTGTTATCGTTCAGAGTACCTTCAGTCGGCAAAATTTCGATCAAATTTGGCAAAATTGTTGGGCTCAATGATGGGAACGTAATTAGGGTTAGCAGAAATGATATGACACAGCCTCGAGCATGCAGTCCATACATTGTCCTCGCAGTCTTCAGAAATCAGCAAATTAAGTTTCGAAAAGAAGAAATTAACCCTTTTTCGCCTTGTTTCCTGAAGTTGGGTGACACAACTTATATTTTTTGGCGTACTCTTCGATGTCTTGAGCTTCGTGCTGTATACAGAGCTGACGTCACAAAAAATAAGAACTCCAGAAGTGAACCAAAAATTCTCCCATGTTCATCACAGAGGAGACTCTCTATGATTAGCTATTGATACTTCTAAACGCCTTTCTTAACTGTTAAATCTTTGTATGATCAACTCGTTCAGAGATGCAACTTTACTTCAGAAAACAATCGGATCCAGTCCATACCATAATGGTGAAAATGTTCAGCCAATCTGGACTGCCACCCTAATTACAAAAGGTCATTAAATAAGTCAGTCAGTAATAAATCGACAGGATGATGCTAAATGTCACTAAATGACACTAAATGACACTGATACATCAACATCTATACTAAGTTTATCAACTTTGCTGCAATATTTCTGGACTATATTACTCTAATTACGAACGTTTACTAAATGTGCAAATAAGCAATTAACTGACATGATGCTACTACACGTCTTTACACGCTATTGAGTACTTGAAGATCATCATCTTTACTATGTTTAATCGAATTTGATGCAGTGTTCTGGACATATAACACTAATCAGGAAACTTCATTAAGTATGAAATTTAGCAATTATGTGACATAATAGTGCTTAATGTTTTTGTAGGCTATCACAATATTGTTAGATCAATAGCTGTACCATATTTCTTCGAACTTGATGCAGTATTTCTTTACATATCGCCCTAATTATGAAAATTCATTTAATATGCAAATCAGCATTTCATTGACCAGATACTGCCCAATGTCTTTGCATGCCATTAGAACACTGTGAATCAACATAAATGCCTAGTTTCATAAAAAAATTCATGTAAACAATATCACACTAATTATGAAAGTTAATCGAATATACAAAAGAGCAATTAATTAACATAATGCTGTTCAATATCTTAGCACACTGTTGCAGAACTTAGGGTTCAACATCTGCACCTTGTTTCTTTGATGCAGTATTTCTTGACATACCGGACTAATAAGGAAATTCAAAAACTGCAAATTACCAATAAACTTACTTGATACTCTTAAATGTCTTTGCACACTATAAAAGCTCTGGTATATCAATACTGTACCAAATTTCATCAAATCTGAGTCAGTATTTCTTGAAATATTAACTTTATTATCAAATGCTTTAAATATGCAAATTCGAAATTAATTGACTGAACACTAACATATGTCTGTGTGTGCTATGAAAGCTGTATGTGCCCAACATCTGTACAAAGTATCATCAATATTTAGCGGAGTCTCTCTAGAAACATAGCTCTATTTTAAAAGTCATTAATTATGCAAATAAGCAACTATGCAAGCCATACCAAAATATATGAACGTGCATATGTATGCCATAGTTTATTAACCTTGGACCTAGTTGGAAAGGAAATAACACAGGAATGTCTGAGATGTCTGCATGGACGTACGCACGGACAGATGGAACCCAATGCATACGTTGTCTGGACTTCATCCAAGGGACGAACAAGTATTGTTGCTTGGCAAATGAAGATTTCATCTTTGCAATGACGTAAGTACACTTCATAGCATGCGAAGAAAAGTGTAAATGTTGCTGGTTACAATAATGCTATCATCATCTGAGCCGGCTCACATATCAAAATTGGGACATTTTGCCCTGATTTATAGCAGTATCAAAGGCACAGATTGCCTGACAACTTGAATACCTTCCACAAAAAATACACTACTTTCACGTGATATCAGTTGCTAAGATGGTGCTGTCTGTGAATGATAAAAGCTATTGAAGCAATAAAGAGTGGCATTTCATTTCAGGTTGGACAAAGAGTTGAAAGAGTGAATCGACTACGAATAGAGGCCAGCTGCTGCTTCATAAAAAGTTGGTGGTTGCATGTGTGCATATATCACTGAGAAGATACTATTCTAAGTTCTACGCAATACAAAACAATTAAATGTTAGAACATGAATGATCCATGGCCGGGTCATCAAATTTGATAATGACTGGCATATCACTTCTGTTTTTCTTGGAGGTTCTCCTTTCAAACTTTGACTCACTGTGCACATTTTATGGCCTTCTCATTTTACAATGCATATACTCTTACCTTCCTATGAGGGCTGTCATGGTTTTCTTTGCCATGACAGTTGTTGGCGCCATCCCACCATAGCTGATAGCTAAGTCTGATATGATATTTGTACCATTCTCGAAGGTTACTCTCATACCGGCATTCACAATGGCAAAGTCATTTTCTCGCCTTGGAGATTGTTTATACCCATAAAAATGCTCATTCTGTTAAAAGGAGAGCGAGAGAGAGAGAGAGAGAGAGAGAGAGAGAGAGAGAGAGAGGGAGAGAGAGAGAGATTTATAAATATTATTCAAAGCTTGTTTATTTCGATGTAACTGAACTCCATTGATTTAATTGATTCAATTGCGGTACGCTTTTCAAGACATCACTTTTTAGGGAATTGCAATTTAATTTTCTATTACCAAAATAATACCTGTCAGCTTAGCTTGATATGGTTTGCATGTTATATATACTGACAATGCCAAAGTTTTCACTGCTATAAAAACGTTAAATGAAAGACCTTTTCAGGTATTTTCCTTCAAAATTTATTACCTCTTTTGTATGGGGCATATGAATAGACAGTAGCAGTTCCTCTTGTTCAACCACAGTCTTCCTGTAGCCAGTGAAAAAATTGTCATCCATCGTTACTCGCCTGGTTCCGTCTGAAAAGTGCAAGACAATTGGAATAACGAATATTTGTAATGAATTTGAGCAATAGCATATATACACAAGTACCCCTTACACTTGGCATCATGGTTCTGTGTACATGACATCTAAGGAAGCATGCTGAATTGCCATGTTATTTAGAATTCTGCCGAAAACATCATATCCTTTTTGTTGCATGAGTTGTGCTGTACAAATAGTGCTGACATAGTTGAAATAAATAGAGGATCACTTTCCAGATTAATTTTGAAAATACTGTTGAAAAAATGATCATTGCTTGAGGATACCGTACGCGTCGGGACCTATGAATTGGCATATTATCAATTTGATGTTGCAAATAACTAGAATATCTTATTCTGTGTCCTTGATTTCGGCAGGAGAAATTCCAAACACATAGGTATGTGAACAGTAAAATTGCCATCTTAAGATCCTTTCTACGTGATCAGAGGTAAATCAGAAAGTAATGAAAACCAAAAAATTGCATAGTACAGAAACAGCAGACATTCTGATAACTTACTTCTGGAAACGAGTGTGACTTTACAACCGGCTGCTAGAAAGAGTGGGTTGAGATCAGATACGGGACTGGCTGTCATAATATTGCCTCCAACAGCCTACAAATTCAATAAAATATAACGAGCATAAAAACTATAGTGTAAGCACATTATGAAAATGCTAATTATACAGTTAAGATGAAACTTAACCTTTTGATCATATCATTTAGAGGTGTACATTTACTCAAGTAAGATTAATTTCTGTTGATTAGGACATGATGAAAGGAATCTTTTCCATACACTTTTGTATTTTCATCGGTATTGCTAAAAGGGGAACGATGATCGATTACTCTTAGATGTATAGATAAAATATACTAAAGAAGAGAAAATCATTCAAATATCAAACAAAATTTGTTTACACATCATTACCTTTTCGTATCATTGTTTGACTATATTTTATGACTCCCTACATGTGAAAAGTTTTGTAGGGTAAATTCAAAGGTTCTTTTCTCTGTAATGATAGGACATGAAAGTATGGATATACATAACATTAGATAACATGGAACATGATACACTGATATAGGAAGTTGTACTTTGCAAGACCAATTAGAGTCCATTGAATTAGCTTTCTATTGAAAAGCAAAATGTTAAAATTACAGATACTCACTGAAACGTTTCGAATCTGATGACCGGCAAACCATCGCAACATCTCAACCACAGCAGAAAACATTTGACTTTTGTATTCTGTAATAGATTATACATACATCAACGGTGATGTATAAGTATACGAGGTCATGCCTTACTTTAGGTTTAGGTCACAAAGAATCTGAAATAAGTTGCCTTATTTATCTATTTAATTTATGCTTATGTTTACAGGATAATGTTCCTTGAAACCTTCTGAACCAAAACAAGTACTTGATTGACCACAACACTAAGTAAAAAGACCACACACGATGTGGAGTACCAGCAGTTCCAACGTTCAAAGGTGCTGGTAAACAAAGATTCCTACACTGCTCATCTCTGTTTAATTAGGTCTGTGTTTTGAAACATTGTTGGAGTAGAGCAGAAGGTATCAAAATTACTACCACTTGACAGTTATCACCGATGAATTGGAGCTAGGGTTAGGAATTTGTTTTACTGAGCAGGTCAACGTCGGGATTAGGTATCCTACAGCTCAGCAGTCCTTTAACCAATGTGTAATTTCCAGTTTTTCACTTTTGTATCGAAAATTCCATACAAGTGTACGATCAACAGCTATCGAAATAGAAAAGTATATTAATGGGAAATTTCATTTTCATATGACTTCATCACATGAAGCTCGATCATCATTTGCTAGATGTGGAAACATGAAAATACTTCAGCAGATCGGAAACATGTTTGCATGAATTATGTTTGATTTCAAAGAATTACCGTTTTTTCAATGGGCAAAGAAGCCCATCACCTATTAAATATTCAATTGAGTACTTTTATTCACAAATCTTTTCAATTTGAAATTTTGCAACACGTATGCCATATTTACTAATCAGACAAATCGCACTCTGCACTTTTTAAGCTCTCAGCGTTATAGCATGTAGTATGCATTTGTGTGTAAGATGTTTATGTATCCCTGTATATTTTCCAATGAAAGACAAGTCATTGACAGTGACACAGTCCCCACATGTACTCTGGAATTTGTTTATGGAAGCAACTAAATTGAAGTCAATATGATCCACATGAAAAAATGAGGGTACTAGAGCTGTTTGTAACTAATGTCAATATTTTAAAGAAGTAGACATTAGTATGAATGGCATAGGGTTATGTCCTTTTACAAAATTGGACAGAATTAGTTATGATATGTACTGGCACTCAAAATGTCAAAATCAAACTAATCTGCAAGAAACTGGTCCAGGTATGTCAAAGGAACGGCTCTTGACATAAAACAAATCAGAATACCAGATGAGAACCAAAAATGCCCCCATATTCATTACAGAATAAACTTACTGTAATTAGCTATATAAACTTACTGTAATTAGCTTTAGCTTACTAAATGCCTTTCGTGACTGATAAATCTTTGTTTCATCAAAGGTTAAAGCACGTGTTACCAGATTTAGTGCAGTTATTCAAGAAATAGATCGCTCATTAATAACATTCATTCCCTGTGTGGAGGTCTAGAATAGGTGCAGACCATGGTGGTGAAAACGTTTAGGGAATCTAGCCTGCCACCCTAATTACAAAAGGTAATTCAAAAATGTCAATTAGTAATTAATTGACATAATACTGATAATCGTTTTTGTAAACTATTACAGCAATGCAAAATCAAAAACTGTACCGCATTTCATCGAATTCGATGCAGTGTTTCTGAACATATCACTCTCATAATGGAAATTTTATTGAATATGCAAACCACCACTTACTTATCATACTGCTTAATGTCTTTGCATGCTATTGCCAAACACTGCAATTAACATCTGTACCAAGTTTGATCAACTTGGCTTTACTATGTCTAGATATATCACACTAATTAAGAAAGTTATTAAAATATGCAAAGTAGCAATTAATAGACACGATACTTCTTGATGTCTTTGCACGCTATTACAAATACTGAGAAATCAACATATGCACCAGGGTACATCAATCTTGATGTCTAATTTTTCGACATAGCACATGAATTTGGAAAGTTCATTACATATGCAGATTAGCAATCAATTTACATGATACTGCTAAATGTCTGTGATTTCAACAACATTATCAAGTTTAATTAAAGTTGATCACTGTTTCTAGATACTTCAACCCAATTACGAAAACCGTTTAAATATGCAAATTAAGCAATAAATTGACATGAGACATCTTTGCATATTACTACAACTCTGTCAAATCATCTGCACCAAGTTTTATCAAATTTACTGTGGTGTTTCAAGTCATACCATGCTAATTAGGAAATTTCATCAAATATGCAAATTAGCATTTAATAGACATGAATAATTGACCTTTCTTTAATTCCAGCATTCCGATATAGTGATTTGAAAGCAAGACCAAAAACCATGACAATGTTAGAATGTATTGAATAGAAATGAACTTTTAACACACTTTGATGTTAATAAGATCAGAAAATAAATCTCATAACAGTCTGAGGTTACTAGTTCAAATGTTTTTAGGCTTTACTCTCTCTGACTTCCAAAGAACTTGTCGATACTTTTTAAGTTGTTTTAATCAAAATCTAAAGATCGAGTGAAAAGAATTATTCCACTCTTATACAATGGCGTAACATGTCTCAGTAATGATTACTCGTATGAAATTCTGAGTACAATAAGATTGCCACTGGACAACCATATTAAATCACAAAACAATTTGACATAAATACAGCAAACATACTCCCTTGGCTAGTTCACCTGTAGGAAACAAGTCTATTTAATACCTACCCTCTAAAGGTAACATGCACGTCTAGGACAGATATGCTGACTCTCAAATTTTACAACTCTTTTCTGGTCTATATCATATCCAGTGGCTAACTTTCAAACTCTTTGAACGAAAAGTTTTTGTCATCGTAGTTTTTCAAAAATCAAAAATTTTATTTTTCACTATTAGAGTTAA
>LD354643.1:3840-23666 GCA_001465055.1 Ptychodera flava
ACCATAACCTTTCAACATATTATTTAACTGGACAGTTATCATGAACTTGAAATTTTGACCTAAGTGACACACTCTAGCGCACCCTGATTGTGACTGACCCGATTGCAAGAACTAACTTGTGTCCAAGTTTGTGACGTCAACTTTCAATGACTACATTGACATGATAAGTGTGAAAGACAACACAACAGGTTTGCAAATTTTTTGGTGTTGATGTTTGATCAAGCTGACAAATTTGAACACAGCACTCTGGTCTGCAGCACAAGTTGGTATTGTAATTCATGCATAGTCAGAGTGTCAGTCCCCGCCATAGTCTGATCAGTTCCATGGGGTGGGGAGGGAGGGTTTTTTGTGCAACGGTTTACCTCATTTGATTTTATCAATTTTGACTGTGATATTTAAAATAAAGAGTTCAGCTCCAAATCGTCTGACTGCTTTCTTTATAACTACAAGTAATTTTATTAATTTTGACTGTGGTATTTTAAATAAAGATTTCAACTCCACACCGTCTGACTTCTTTATATATTACCGACAAGTCTTTATCTCCTCTCCAACTTGTGTATACACCACAGTGACTATAATTGCTCCGAAAACATTGCCAACTTGCCAATCCGGCTGTCTGTATCAGCGGATTAATTGATTAAGTCAACACTACAGCTGTCACACACGTAGTAAAATAGGGAAATGGTTGAAGATCACAGACACAGTGTCACAAAAAAAACGCAAATCTGAGCAGATATAGAAGTCAATCGAAATTTAATGACTATCAAAAGTATTGCTCTACCGATGAACTTTTACATGTCTAAAAGATCATCTTGAGCCAGAAAAACAAAATACATTTTTGAGTCAGTCATGGTCCGATGTCGTCTGTAAGAGCAGAAGTTGGAAGAAGAACCTTTTGACCTCAAAGCTGTTTATTTCCAGTCCAGAAGTAAACATATTTCCCATGATGCATTTGATGTTATATAATGTCAAAGTTTTTACATCATGCTCAAAATGAACAAACGTTTTTGTGAGCACGCTACACAACTGGTTTTATTCAATCCTACGAAATCAAAACAAGGATTCAATTTGTATCTTTTTTGTCACAAACAGTTGCCAACGATGAGTTCGAGAATATAACCAAAACTTCTGTAAATCCTGCACAGAAAGAGCTGAAGGGCGAGGTATCACGTTTCCTGTCTCTGCATCTACACAAACCTCCTTGGTCAATCGAGGTGGTAGCTTCTTTAGCCACACACAAGAATTTTTTTCTCCTTGTTGCACAGCTCGGACAGCATCAACTGAACGAACACCGCTGCAGGCAGCTCAATATAGATTATGTCATCGTGTATGCTGGTGTTATACACTATCCATATTATTCGATGCCACCATCGTCACAGTACATCTAGTGTCTATCGTAAACGTAGCACACCGTCATCGACTGTGACCAACTCCTTTGCCCGGCCTCCCCACTAATACATCAGCGACTATCCATACCAATGAAGTTCTCACCTACCGGTATTCCAAAAGAATCTCCACCATGTGCACCAAGTATCAACAAAAAATCTTGAATGGCAAGGAACGCAACTTAGACTTCCTAGTATTACCCCCGGGTAATACAAGGCTTACGAATTTGCTGACATTTTCTTGCCTGTTCTCGTTTTAAAATGTTAGTGTGTTTTTCTCTTCCGTGTCCATGTCTAGCATAAGTTATAGTATTTTCTCCAAAGACGGACAGCCCTCGCTTCAGTTTCCGAAAACTAGATAGATAAAATCATAAACTTTTTATTCAGTTTTTTGTTTGTTAAAGTGCTGGTACTGCAAGCACGCTTTTTCAATAAAACGATTTCATGGTATTTGATACATTGTCTGTGTATTCTGTCTGTAAAAACGTCAGCGGCTGCGTTTAGGTTGTTGCACGGCACAAGAAAGGGTCCATGCTGACTTTTATATATTTTCACTGTATTGTTATGCACTTTCCACCATTATCATTCTTCAAACACGCAACTCAAAGACGGCAGCACATAATATGAATGAGCTAAAAGCATGGACTTAGCTTTTTAAAGTCCTAGGGTAGGAAAATGTAGTCAGAAACTTCATCTATGTCATCAAAAATTTAGTAATGTTGCTGTTCTCCTTCAGGCCGTCAAGATTTATTTTAATTTTTCCTGAGCTGTCTCTCCACATGGCTGTTGTTATTGATGTTTTAACTTTTCTACATTTTCTTTCCTGATCGATTGGACAGTAGCCTAGTTGATTTCATCACAGACAAGGAGCTTCAATTTCACTCCACGAGAATAGTTTAAGCGTCCACGGTCTTAGATTTCAGGTTTCCAATTTTTTCCCAATATTTTCTCTCCACGACTGATCGCGCCAGGTCATGGCTGTACAGTGTTGAATTTTAATGACATTTTTCTCAATGACCGTGGCTTTCAGGTATTCGACTTCATTTTCTGTCTACGACCGGTTGAGGTCGTGGCCGTAAAGTGTTGAATTTTTCCCGATATTCTCTCAACGATTGGTCATGAGGTTATGGCTTTCAAGCTTTGACTTTTTTCCCGGTAATTTTTCTCAATGACCAGTCGTGAGGTCGTGGCTGTAAACTGTTGAATTTAGCCCGACATTTTCTCAATGATGGGTCATGAGGTTATGGCTTTCAGGCTTGATTTTTTCCAGGTAATTTTTCTCCATGACCGATTGTGAGGTCGTGGCTGTAAGTGTAAAGTGTGGAATTTTTGCCAACATTTGTCTACACGACCGGTTGCAAGGTTGTGGCTTTCAGGTTTTCGACTTTTTTGGTAATTTCTCACAATGGCCGAGCACTAGGGAGCTCCATTACTGTTTACTTATGAAAAATAAGTTGTGTACCTTTCTGTTTATTTACGAATTCATGAATATTTTAAGCGTCCACTAGTTTTATGGACGACATCATTACACTGTGTCTGTGATCTTCGACCGTTTCCTTATTTTAATGTGTGTGGGACGGCTGTGGTGTTGACTCAATCACTTAATCCGCTGATACAGACAGCGGATTAGCAAGTTGACAATGTTTTCGGAGCAATTACAGTGGTGTATACACAAGTTGGAGAGGAGATAAGGACTTGTCAGTTATATATAAAGCAGTCAGACGGTGTAGAGTTGAACTCTTTATTTAAATATCACAGTCAAAATTAATAAAATCAAATAATGTGAACTGCACAGTAAGTGAGGCTACCCACAATTCTCCATGATCTGTACACACTGAAATCACTCACTGAACTGAAGCAAATTTCATCTGTACACAGAACAACTAGGTCAATATTTCAAAATTCTGGCATCATAGTTCTGATCATCATAATTTTCTGATTTCTCACTGTGAATAATGAGAAGATCACCCAATTTTCCGCGAAGGAGATAGCAATTTTGTAATTTTGTCGACACAGATTTTTGACAGCCATACACAATATTTTCAAGGACACTAAGGGAATAAGTTGCATCTGTGTTGGCAAAAGAAAGGGTATTGATTTTTTTAGTGTTTGTGACAAAGGAAATTTGCATGCCGGACAGGTGATATGATGAGACCATCTTGGTTGCTGATAACTTTATCTTGACAAGTGTGCAATTTTTAGCACTTCCAAACATCGAATCTCATTCAATTTACTCTTGAATTTTAAACATAATCAATAATTTTGGAACATAGTTTTAACAAATAATCCTTAACCTAAATTGTAAGTTAAAAATTGTTAAGAAACTGATAAAATTGAAAAAGCCTTTAGCAAAAAATGTCTGAGTGAACAAATCAAGGGGAATTGAGGGTAGCCTCACTTACTGTGAACCGTTGCACAAAAAACCCTCCCTCCCCACCCAAGGGGACTGATTTCTTTCCCCTGTGGTCTGATTGATTCTTATTCAAACAATGCTGTCATAGGGTAGTTTTGAAAACCATGTGTACAGTGTTGATTCCATCTTCTAGTTGTATTATTATGTCAAAGTGTTTCATTGGTTGAATATCACTCATTATACTCATTATCATTAATGTTCATTTTAAAATTGTGATGTTAAGTTTTATGCCACAGCTAAAACGTTAATCCGTGAGTTTTGGAACTGTTTGTACTCTGTCAAAACGAGACTTTTTATAACTTATTGTACCTTTATGTATTGCTCACATCTTTGGAGTAAGTTCACAAATCAGTGTATCAATAATGTTCGCGTTGCATATAACAATGGTTTTAGAATCTTGTTTGGTATTGACAGAAGATAAAGTATCTCGAACACTTTTGTTCAGAGCAACAGTTTGACTTTCTAAAATAAACAGCGCACTTTACGCTCGAAAATTTACATGAGGTTGATGAATAGTGAAAATTCTCTTATTAGTGCTGCTATCAATACATATATTATGTGTGGTAGCCTGTTCTGGAAAAGACTGTTTTCTGATTGCTTTTTAAGTTTTCTCTGTCTGATATTTTTCATTTCCATTGTGTATTAGGTTTTTTTTTATAGCTTGTGTCCCCCTTTTTTTCCTGTACATTTTTGGTGTATGAGCTCTCGAAATAAATAAATAAAAAATAAGAGTAAAACAATCATACTCTTGAAAAAACTTCTGGCTGTCTATTAACTTTGCAAATCAATTGGTATCAGAATAAAATTCATTACTGTAAAATAATTCTGCATTGGTCATCAGTGCATACGTCTCTGTTTCCGCTATGCTCATATGAATTGCTATGTAGTAACAAAGCAAGACCTGCTGACAGCTAGTCACTAGCTCTAGGTTCATCCATTTCTCTACTTAATTTTTTCATTCATTTTCATATTTCCTTGAACTTATCTCATTTCTACTTCTTTTGTCCATTTATTTGGAGTTGAACTATGTCTATGGCCCCAGCAGGAAAAAGTAGGCCATTAACGTGTTCAAAGTTACCGACACTAGCCAAACCCCAGGAGCCAACCACAATCTTGACTACACACTATCTATTCATCCCCCTCACATCAAGAAACAGAAACAAAATCCTGATGTATATCGTAATTCACACCATTTCGCTACAGCAGTGTGAAAAAACTCCAAGTGATGTTGGTTGGCGTTTGACATACTTTTCAAAACACATTCCACTAACCAAACTCAGCAAAATGGCAGACATAGCCACTGCCAATCACACAATCTATCAAGTCTTTTACTTGCATATGTCCTGTTCTTGATAATCAACGCTCCTATTAAATTTGTTGTCAGTCAACAAACCATTTGATGATGCGGGCTCTTCAATTAATGATAACAATATTTATTCCCTTATTGGACCCATTGTGGATACTTCCATCAGTTCATCTTTTGAGAAATAATAATTTTTTTGTTCTTGTCAAACCATTGGAGTTATTGCAGTAAATTACTAACAAATACACAATTTTCAGTGTCTGAAGGAAATTGTGCGTCATGTAAGGAGAACTAAGGTTTATTGACATTCTAAATGTACAATACTTACTCAGATATTGCCCATGCGAGTCCAAAACCATCATACGTACTCGTGCCTCGTCCAAGCTCATCAATTATAACCAATGAGTTCTCACTGGCAGACTAAACAAAATACAAGCCAGTAGAAGAATACATTATCTTATGTTGGCTTGCGTTTGAAGAGATATGAAATAAATGACCAAACTGAATATGATGGAAGAGATTTGCTAGTTTTCTTCAATGCAAGTATTAGATCATGGATCTTCTTTGAATCAAAATAATTCTAAAGGGTAATGACTTCATGAAAGAAATTCTATGTATGAAACACAATGAATTAAAAATGAATAACATATAAGATGAATTATAGATCAGCTGTGAATTATAGATGAATGTTATGCAGGACTCCGTATAGAAATTCTCAATGAACAATTTTCAAAAAGGATTAGTCACATGACTGGCCTCCATGATATCTGAGGTCTGTCCATAGTTTAAGTTATATTGCTAGAGGGTCCTACCCAGTCATTCACTGATCTGTTCCATAATGCACGCAATGTCAATGGCTATCACATACTTTGCAGTGTATAGATTATCGCAACAAATCAACTAAACTTACCACATTTTAGATATTTAGATATTATTCCCTAATATTGTTCTTCATTCGGCAAAGGAAATATGAGTGATGTAATGACCGTATCACCACGAGTCAAAGACAAGAGGTGATACGGTCATTACATCACAAGTATTTTCCAAGTCAAATGAAGAAAAATTTTAGGGAATAATATATTTATCACATGCACAAGCCAAGTATTCATTATTTTTTGCAAAATTGAAAAAGTTTTCCACAACAATTCCAGAAAACTTCTGAACTACTATTCGAATAATATCAATACGCCATAGGCAATAGTCTTCAGTTGCGTAAGTGAGGAACACGGCACTTACGTTTTCGTACACAGCAAATGCCAGATGATCTCACACAACATGAACCTTCAAAGAAGTTATACATGATTTCAAAGATAGCATAGGCCTACAAATTTAACTCGGACAAAGTTGCATTCTCTTTTGAGAACAAAAATCGACTGAATCTCAACAGCGCAAACACTGTGTAATGTCGCGCCCGACAGTAGGCCTACGTTGGTTGCAGTGCTCACGGAATCAATACCTCCACACCATACACTATATGCACTGTGCCATCAGAATCAATACCTCCATACTATACACTATATGCACTGTTCGTATGAAGACTTACTCTTAATATAGAAGCAGTTTCTAACATTTCTGACATAAATGTTGATACTCCTTTAAGTTGACTGTCTCCAGCACCAACTCTTGCAAGTATTGAGTCTACTATACTAACTCTAGCCTTCTGACATGGTACAAAACATCCAAGTTGTGCCATTAACACAACAACTCCAATCTGTAGAAAGACAATACAATGGTAAAGCATTAGTACATTCACAACAACATCTGCTGTTAAGACACCTGGTACAGATGATCTAGAGTCAAAACTTGCTCCTCAACGATGTTTCGGAATCTGTCTCTTATTCATAATTTCAAGGAAAACCAAACAGGGCATAGACAACTCAAACAGATTACTGTATTGGTGATATTACAAACATACAGTCAGACTGACTTTTGTTTAAAAATGAGAAAATTGACAAAAAATTTAAATATGCAAATATTATAATTATTAGAACATATCTGAATGAAGTCAGGTATAGGGATATACACGAATAGTAAATCTTTCCCAACTGCTAGTATTCACCAAATTTGAAGTCTGTACCAGTAGAGTTCTTGATCAGGAAGTGATGACTTTGAGAAAATGTGCAGCTTTAGCTTATAGGAAGTTTGGGGCCTGAGCCAGAACATTTAAAGAGATATACCAAGGCAGAACAATAGGAAGGGAATACGTCTAAATTATTGACAATCTTAGTCCTACCTGGTATTGCTAAAATTATTATGCACATTTGAAAGGTGACAAAACTTATTAAACTCACCCTCAGTTTGACATCAAACACACTTGTTATATCAAATGTTTAAGAGAAAATTATGTTTTCACCAAACATGAGAATACTGACCTTAAAATTTACATATGCAAATTTGTCATCATTTGTACACATCTGACTAAAGTCATCCCTATAAACCTGCATAAAACTTAGTCTTTGAAAGGTGTCTGACAAGTGGTATAAGAGAATGATAAAATCTCACATCCCAAAGGACCTGGGATCAGATTTCTCACACTAGTTGGGGATATTTTGTATCACACTAGCCACAGGCTCACATTTCCTTTTCACTTTTCTCACATGACCACAAAATGCATTAAATTCACAATTGAAACATTGAATGTTTCACTGTATCAGCCTTATCCTACTTCACGGTCATCTAGTATTCCCGATGTTTCATAGACAGGGGGATGGGGGATTACCCCTCTGCTGACATGGTGGCACCCCCTAGTAATTTGTCAGGGAAGACAGCCCCCCCCCCCCAATGAAATGGTGCCAGTCACACCTCAGAGATACAAGTAGAACACATGAACTGGTGAAACCCCCCCTTAATTTTCTGGTAAAGGGGAAAATCCCCCTGTTGATGCCACCCTGGATGAAACACTGTATTCCATGTCACTAATGCGAATTCCGTTGCGAGTTCCACTGCCAATATTTCAACTTCTGCAACAGACAAGATATCCAACAGAAAACAAATAGCTATATGTTCCAAGTGGTCTATGTTCACCAGATATTTGGAAAATTTGGCCATCTTTTGTGAGTCTGTCACCAATGGCGTACAAAATCACCTAAAATCGTGACAATGTTGTTGTCTGCCACCCTGCTTACTTTGTAGTTCCGGTCTGTGTGATACTCATCGTACCATTGGATAATATTTTGCACATGGAATGAAAGGCTGTTGATAATCCAATCACAGCTCAGGTAATACATACTTCAGCGTGTGGGATGATTTCTGAGAGTGTGGGATTGATTTTTTTGCACACCATCAATCCTACACGCCCAGTGGCCAGGAACGGGAGAAAACGTTAATACCAATATTGGGGAGAAATCCTCAAAATTACAAATATGCAAATCTCTGCACCATTTGACCACAGCTGAATAATGTTTTCTTCAGGAACCTGCACTAAAAATTCAAGCAATTGGACAGGTGGTATGAAAGGAAATAAAAGGAAAAGGGAAAAACTGTGAACAAATCTGAACGAAGACATCCCTGAGAATACTTTTTACCAAACATCAAAGTAATCTACCAGTGGTTTATGTGAATAAGTTCCAAATGCCAAAAGTTGCTGGATATCAGATAGTAAATGTTGCCAGTCAGTCATTGATCTCATGAACTCTAGCTTTTTAAAGCAGAGACAAAAAGTACTAATGCTCTGCACAAAATCACAAACAAGCTCAAGATGCCATTGAATCTGTGATATTCCATGATACAGAGAGCAAAACACAAACATCCTAACTTTCTGATGAAAACCTGATGAACTCTTTGAAATTATAAGATCAATAAAATGACATTTAAAAATTAGCCAATTATCAACTTAGCTGTACATTGGAATAAAATAATTAAAAAGATCACAAACAAGTACCACTGTAATTAATTTCAATTCACAATTACAACTGTTATATTAAATTTGGTGAAAATGTTACTCCATTTTCAGTGAACTTGCAAGTCAAACAGTCTTGTACAAGTTTTCCTTGATTTGATATGGCAACTGTTCAGTGCCTATCAACATTCTAATGAATTTTTGAAATATCAAGATTGTACTTTGTATTGGAAATTGTTTTGAACATGAACTTCCCATGTTTTCAACGTACCAAATGTTGCACACATTGAACAAAACAGAAGTATGAAGCTGCTGCAAAACACACCTGTCTGATGTATGTTGACTTTCCTCCCATGTTAGGTCCAGTAATGATGTGAAACATCTCTTTGTCTTTTTCAAAGTTGACATCATTTGGTATGAAAGCAACATCATCTTGTACTTCAATGCAAGGATGTCTTGATTGTGACAGTTCAATATAACCTTCACCTTTACTGAGTATCTCAGGACGTACATATGGAATTGGTGCACTCACAGATACACTTGCAAAACTGTACAAAAAAGATAAATCAGTAGCAATTGCAACATGGAACCATGATTTTGTCACAATTTTTTGCTTCAAACAGTTTACACATTACCATCTCATTTTATCGATGATATATGAGAAGTTAATATACCACTAGTAATTGCATAAGTTGTAAGAAAGCACTTTTTACCAGAATTTACTAATAATGTACTTTACTCTGTGTTTCAGCAGTGTTTTCTCTCCATATTTGTGAAATGAACAGTTCAAGTATGATTCTCCATAAATGAAGGGCTGGGCAGCAGCAAGTCATTTCAAATACCGGTAATATTCATGCTTTGAAAAATGATAAACAAAATAAGATGTAGCAAGCAGTGAAGGCAGTAACGATGAGAAAGGGAAGATGAAAGGAGTTGAAATGCAAAGTTTATTGAAAGGGGTGAAAAAAAGAAGTTCATCCGGCCAAGCCAAGCCAGTGGACAAAGGATAAAGAGAAACATAAGCGCAGATAGGATGGGGCAGGGGACTCATTTTCCAGCATAAAGATACAATGAACCCAGAGACAGATATTTGGACTCAAATTTTACGATATTTTTCTGATCTACCACTTGTGGGCTCATTTTGAAGCTCTTGGAATACATAAAATTTGCACTATCCCATTTGAGGTTGTAAAAAAGGAAAATTTAATTTTCCCACTGTGTTAACACAGTGATGGTAGTCATTGTGAATTTTAAATTTCCATTGAGTAAATTCAAGGCAATTTGTCTCTTTGGTACCAAAATGTGCACGGTGACCCCTGATTTCATAATTTCATCATCATATTTAACATAGCTGATGCTGTGAGACAAATTCTATTATTGCAGTATTTTCATCACTTGCCATGTGGTCAAGTACCAGCTTTTTGTAACTTCTAGGGTTTGTCTATTCAATACTAAACGTTGTAAGTGATTATCGGAAGTGTTCAGTATCAGGGGTATGAATCTACAAAGACAGACTGGGATCAAATGGCTGTCTCTCTCTGATCATAATCACCATGTCAACAAGGAAAAAGTGTCAGATGACTGAATTTTCTGAAAAAATGCATGAGAGAAGCACTATTTAGGTCAAGTATTTCAGGATGGCTACCACAATTCTTTCTTTATTCTTTATTCTTTATTTGTCATGTAATAGTTACACAAAATTTTGTGTACATGAAAATGAAAAAGCAAATGCCAAATGTTAGAATGTTTTCAAAAGTCATTAATTTATAACCGATAAAATGACAGACATTAGCAAGCAGTAAACTTACCTGACAAGGACATCGAGATGGGCCACAATTTGATTGAGTAGCTGCAATGGTTCAACATACCCAGCTGAAATACAAATAAGGAGTTTGAAATGGGTTTCACAGAGATCTGTGTAAAGTCATCTATTTGATGGTGTGTTTGAATTAGGAAGAGTATTTGGTTTCCATCTTCAAAAAGCACAAGACAAGTATCCTGACATCAAACTAACTGGGCCGTATTGAAAATTAGAGGAAAAATAAATTAGAAAAAAATACAATAAAAATAGGAGAAAAGGAAGCAACAGCAGTAACACACTGCATCTGTTCGGTCATCTTCAAGTTTTTGTTCCTATAGATGTGCTGGTATGGATGAAAACTGTTCTGAAAACAGAAACATGCAGTAGACTTCATTAGTTTCCTCTGGTTAAGATTGACAGAGTGATGACATAATTTTGTTGGCTATAGACACAAGAGAAACACAGGGATCGGAGACAATTTTATATGCAAAGGAGTTCTTTGTTTTGTTTCTGTAACAAATCAGTCAATAGACATGTTACATACTTATTTCCAGTACATGTATATTATTTTGGCTCATGTCATTATCAATTCCTATATATCTCCAACAATAAAACAGTGTCTGCAGCTTGCTCTACATTTTCAACAACATTGATTGTACAGCTGTTGACTCTTCCTACATACCATGTCAATTGTAAAACCCTTCTGACCGATTCAGATAAAATCAATTATGATTTATGATGAATGAAAATACACTCTGTTGAAATAATTCTATAATTTTAAATAGCGACTAATTAAAAAGAGAACTTTTTATGGCTATTTTCAAACTGGTAAAATTGATTAGCGTGATAGACAATCTAATTTCAGCCAGATAAAATTTTTTAAGGCGTCATATGAAAATTATTATCTGAAGAAAAAGACATGGTCAAAATAGCAGAGGGGTCAAATTATAAGCATTTTATGGTAATTTAGAATACTGCAGTCAGTGAAGGAAGTGTATAATTGCCATTGCTGTTAGCATGCCCTCTACAGTTCAAGATAAGTAGCCATACCTGCTATGTTGATAATTTCAGAAACCACTGCTTTCTGTGTTTCTGTGTAGGAATCTTTGGCAGCCATGTATTCATCATTCAGTGACTTCAAGGAGGAGTTGGTGAATCTAACACCATTCTTGTTGGTATCTATGGTGATGTACTTCTTGTTGTTCCGAATAATTTTTTCCTCCTGTCATTACAAGAAAGATCCAATTTTATTGAATGCAAACAAGACTGTCAGAGATAGTCACAGCATAACTCAATGGCTATCATAACTGTTACACTACATTTTCTTGTAAACAATGCAGACTAGGACAGACACGTTCATTTAAAAGGCAGAGTGTTACATATGGACTGTGCTGGTATATTCAATACTTTTATACAGTTGAAGCTGACACCAAAAGTTTATCTACTGATATTCACCTTATTCAACCCATGTCACTGATGCACCATGCATCTACTGAGATGTACTTTATTCAACACATGTCACTGATGCACCGTCTACTGACATGGACTGTATTCAACATATGTCACTGATGCACCACTTAACAAAAGTGCAAACTTGAAAGTATTCATCAGCAAACAAGTTCCATTCACATACTGATGTTAATGGGTTCATCAAGGTGGACACACAGACTCTGGATGCCACATTGCCATACAAGCTACACGCTGCCACTGCTATAATATCACAATAGGGCTCATGAGTCCATAAGCTCACACAGCTATGTCATTTCAATAGAGTGACACTTCACTGTTTGTAGTAGATGGGTTTTGGGTAAAGACATTTTTAAGATACTCCTCTTCAGGAGTTGATCACCTCGTGACCTTGCTGGCTACGCATGCAGCTCTCTGAGCTTGACTAACTAGTACAGCAGAGAACTTGGTGCAATGTAATGGCAATGACCCTTGAAACCAATCATGATGCTGCAGATGCTACCGGTGCATTATTTTTCATCCAAAATGAAAGAATATTGATGCGTTTATAATCTATTTTCATATTTTTACGTTATCTCAGTAACTTTATTACTTTACTACTTGAAAATTTTGATTTCAGTAAAAACTATTGAAGCTGGGCTGTGATGTGTGATGATGCAACCACAAGCATCATTGGATTGCAATAATGGTGACTATGCAGACACAGAAAATTTTTTTATCATACTTCAGAGACGCTAGCCCATCAGTGAGCTGCTTGGTGCCGCATTCAGCACCCCCTTGCAAAAGCTATAGACAGAAATATGATAGTACCTCAATATAGATAACCCATTGAAAAGTATTACAAACTTTGAACGATGAAAGACTTTTGAAAAGATAGCAAGTACAGCAAGATCAGCTGAAGGGTGCTGGCAAAGTGAGCACTTTAGAAAATGTGAAAACAAAATTGTTACTTCTGAGTATATCTTCCTGAATCAACAAGGAAAATGGGCTTTGGTAACAATGTAATCTCCTTTTAATAAAAGACAGTTGAAAATGTTATTCAAGATGCTAATTTCAGGTCACTTTGAGCAGCAAAACCTTCAGATTTCACGGACAATACCATTTGAAATTGCAAAACTGACCCAACAGTGAATATATCTCAAAATAAGGTGCGCCATCAACAGTAATAATTATTCATCTCTGACCCATCATGTTCTATACAATACCTACGTATTTTTTCAAATAACACATCTATCACTACCCTCAGTTTTATTTCAATCATTTAATTCAACTTTTTAAAGAACTACTTCTAAGAATAATGGACCCAAACTCACTGACAAATTTCATATTTGGGATATAACATTTTTGAGACATGGTTCACCATTGCAAAGCACAATTTACTGGAAATACCTGTGACCGTTGTCTTATAGAAAAACAAGGATATCAGGCTTGTCAGTCGGATATGCTACACTTCCTCTTTCAGGTCATATCTATTACATATTATTACATATTATGTTTTATGTAAAAAGATTAAAATTCTTACCTTCCTTGTCACTCTGAAGAAATATCCAAGTTGTGAGTTGGATTCCAATTTCAATACTTTGTTAACATCAACAGCAAGATCTCTTGCCGATTTGTTCAGTTCCTTCTGAATGCTGCTTTCTAAGCTCTTTATCTTGTCTTTCAAAACTGTACAAAAAAATGAAATTTTCACTTTAAGAAAATTATGCTTGGATTAAAATTATGACATAATATCTGAAAAGCTTCCTTGTCCTCTGTTAATTGTAATATTGAATGACAACCTGAAAAATACCAGCCTGAGGGTATAGAATTTCAGTGTTGACATAATCTTCTTGAAAGTAAATACTTTTCAATGAAGTAGGCTATTTAAAATAGAATCAGAAGTCCTAGAGAGGACAATGGTGTTTAAACCAGTCAGCATAAAAGTGTTCTCAAATATTGGGGCTGATCAATTCAATAATGTCACTGAACACATTTACTTTTGAATCCAATACAGGATGTAAAAAAGAATCCTTCCCATGCTGCATTGAGAATGGTACATACATGACTATCAAGAACACACACTAGTGAAGGGTTTATCATAGAGCTAGTATTTACAAAAAACAATCCTGTATTCAAAAGCCAGTCTCTGTTCTCTGCCAGATATCCGATCTTTTATTTGCATTCTACGCATACAGTAAACACTGCAATGAATCAAACATAGTCTTCTAGTCTTTGTGATCACATGACAATAAATCCACATAAAAAACAACAAACTGAGAACAAACCTTGCAAGTCAGGATCAAAATCTGCTTTAATCATGAATTCATGGTGTTCTATTTGTTCCATGTCAAGTGTAGATTCTATCATCTCTTGAAACTTTGCAAAGTCCATCAAAATTTCCTGTCAGAAAAACCAAAATCAACTTGTTTAAATAAAAAAAGTTTGAGTAAAATTCTACCAGCATAAAGTATTGTAGAGATCTGATAGTCGTTACTGCTAAACTACTTCCTTAATGTGACAAAAGTTATCATCAATTTCAATGCTTCCTAGTCTCGGGAATATGGGTAATACACTAAACTTTAATAGCACAACTTTCATTAGATATATTTGTAAACTTAGACACTTAAGAATTTCAAAACAGTTATATTTGGAAAACTAATGTTGAAACAATGTACATGTACATAAGGAATAATTTTGCAAGATTTACAGACTATCAGAATACATGCCTGCAAAAGTGTTTTGACATCACATTAGAATGCCAAGTTGAATTACCAAATCTGGTTTGTAAATCACATTTATTTTGTATGGAATAAGCCCACAAGGGGTGAGATGGCCAATTTGTGACTTTGCAGTATATGTATGCTACAAAAACATTGTAAACAAATTAAGTGTTTGATGGTGTACAAATAGTTGACAGGGTAATTTCTTGACTTGTTTATTTTAAAATATTTCATCTATTTTTAAAGAAAGCTATCCCATTACAACCACACAAGGCAGCTGTTACTGCTATGTCAAAGGTCATGATAGAACACATCTGATGCACACACCTTGGCAGGATTAGAAAATACTTCCATAAGTAGTTGTTTGTATTTGCTGTCATGTTTTTCTATGGCTTCCAATGTTAGTGGAAAGCTGTCAATGGCTTGGTAGACAACATAACAGTCTTGAAGTGTGGCCTTGTTTCTTAAAAACTTCTTAGCAATTCTTTGGAAATCTGGAATTCTCTTCAGTTGTTCATCTTGTAGGGTCTGTCTCAGCTCTGTGTCATCAACAAATGATTCAACTAAATTCAACCTCTCTTCTGTAAAAATTAAAAATTCAATAAAACGATTTAAATAAATTTTCAACATGTATATGATTGTTTGTCAGATATACAAAGAATAAACTAGATTAGCTGAAGTAAGTGCTATAATTGTGTAAATTACAGAGCATCAGGTAGATTTATCTATTTTTTTATCTGCTGTCACTTTCTAACAGAAATGATGAGATAGTATTTTAATTTTCCTGATTGTATTGTCAGTGTTTGTATAGATCCAATCAAAAGTACTATGATGTTAACATCAACTAAGTTTGACATGATTTAAGGTAGCATTTACCGGGGTATTTTATGTCGAAAACGCGAAAATTTGTTTTTTCCCTTAAAAGTATTCCTGTAATATTGATCTTCAAGTGTGAAGAATATCTTGGTCTGAAAGTTTCTGTTTCTGGCTGAAATTTTGCGTTAAAAATTTACAAGAGGAACAGATGCACGTTTTTGCTTCTTGAGACTACCGCTAAGTCTTGATTGGCAAGGGATTAAGCTAACCAGCAGCGCCACTGTATTGTTGCATGCACTTGGACAACATCCGCTGTGAAAATCCCATTGACACCTACCGTAACTGTGTGTGTCAAGATCATCGTCACTGATCGTGTGTAAGCGTAGCGATCAGGCGCAGAAGGGTGGATCGTACGTTTTTCTCATATGGGTGGCCACTCCCAAAAGATGGCAACTTCTGAGTATAAGCGACACAACGAGGCCAGATGTGACATTTTTGACGATTTAATTTCAGGTTAGTTCAGATCACAAATAGCAGCATATATCGAGTGTTACAATCTACAGCATGAGTAATGGCAGGACCTGAAGTCATTATCAAATAAAAGTGATAAAAAGTCACGGTCAACTTCGCTTGTCAGACATCGCCCGCCCATTGATGTTTCGTGATGTGGAGGGACCATGTTTCAATGATCATCAGGGCAAAGTGTAGTTTTGATCAGAATCCTACGACTATATTTGGCAGCATAATCCGAGTCAGATGAGTCATGTCGGCGAGCCGTGTATTTGTAGTTGCTTTGCCACATACTGAATGTTTTATTTGAGACACTTTTGGGCGTTTGAAAAAGCACCCGGAGCAGTGGTTGGAGAAGCTCTGGCCGTCCCGCATACATAAATGGTACGTTCCACTGGAGACCACATAGCGATGGCGAAAACATGAATACGTACCCGTACATGTTCATGATCCATTGAAGGCAGAGACAGAAACAGCATCGTGAAAGGAAGAAATCGAAAAAGGGGTCATCAAAAGTCCAAAACAACCACACCGATACCCACGAGTGTAAAAGATAGCCTGAGAATGTCAGTGTGATATAACCAAGATTATGATGGTATTGTCGGTTATGTGGTAGCGTGTCCGGGCCGGCAAGGCTGGTATTCCAATGATGAAGGGATGTAAAGACGACCTGAGGCAGCGAGTACTGTATAATCTAACAAGCTACTTTATTACACTAAGCACTAGCTACGTACATATAGTAATGCTAAGCTAGAGACTGACTTGAGTACACGTGGACCAAGACAGATATACATGCCCTCATGAATAGTAATGACAGCTCATGAATAATAATCACATGACACTACGTCACAGCCAGACAAAGGATCATACTACAGCAAAACTTTACGCCGATGGCCGATGATTTGTCGTTTGACGGAGCATTTGTAACGATACTGATGACGCAGTTTTGGGACAGCCTTCAACAAGAACAGCGGCTCAGATAATATGACGTTCTTGTCTTAATCTTCAAGTTTTCTCAAATTCTCTCCCTTGACTTTGTTGGCGCTGACTGGTGTTTGGCTATGTCAGCCAAAATGACTTGAGACACGGTCTTCACCTCAGAAATGTCGTACAGAGCGAAGGCAAACTATTGTCTCAGAAACAGAGTTGTCTGTTTTCAAGGCGCGTGAAGTTCGAAAAAAATAGCAGCTGACTGAATCACAGCATGGAGGTCTTTTTTACCCTCATGATCAAAACACTGCCAATCTATATCTACATATAAATGTAGGTTCTTTTAGTTGTGGTGTCAACCTATATTCAATTCGCTATGTCACTCATTATTGGGATCACTCAATCAGAACCTTCCGCGGCTATGAACCCTTTCCAAGATCGAATGCTGACACAGAATTACATTATATTTATTTCAGAGTTTAACTCGAGAACGCGTGAACGGAAGTCCACCAGATTTTCACAGATGTTTGTCGAATAAGTTGTCTCTAAAACAGTGTCTCACTTTTTTAATGTAGGTCTTTAGAGTCGAGTTATCACTGCTTAATTAGACGGCATTGTGAGATTAACCAGTTGATAAACTTTGATTCAACACTGTGAAAAAATAAGGCTTTTTTCAACAATCTGAGACACTGTTTTGTAGTCAGTATTCTGAAATGCAATTACTCGTTGACACCTAGACAATAGCCCCCTTCCGCTCTGACTTAACCCTTTCACCCCCAGTTCCCTGTATACAGGTCCAACTTTACCATAGAAAACAATGGACTTGGGACAAACCATGGTGGTGAAAGGGTTAAACTTTTATACCTCAGTTTACACAATTTCTTTACACTTTCACTAATATCTTCACAAAAATCCATCGCCTATTAATTTTCTTGATCAAACAAAAAAATTTATGGAAATAGCTTTCAGGAGATATATAATACTTGGGTAGTAATACACAACTTGATGGCAAAATTCACGTTTGAAAAGAGGTCGTCGCAAAGGCGGTAAGCTACTTAATTCTTACCTATTTTGTTTTGATCCAACAGAGGTTGTTTGATCCATTGTGTCAGCAGTCTCTGTCCTTGAGCTGTTCGGCATCTATTCAATAATCCATGTAAACACATTGACTTGTTTCCACCTAAAATTGACAAGAAAGCATTTGAAATTTAAAACCATGGAGAAAAAAGTTATCCATGGTCCCTTGCTTTTATGATTAAAATTATTTAGATTATGTACATACATTATGCTCGGTCATTAACTTAACACTGACTTGCACTTTGTGTTCCCTGGGGTTTCTCATTTTAGTTGCTTTGGTTCCTGCTGAAATTGGCTAAACTTACAGATTACATCCAGCATGGATGTAAAAAATAGAAGGATACAGGACAGCCCTATAATCCCTTTCACACCTATTGTTATTTCTTTGTCTACGCTGGTCTCTGAAGTTGTGGCATGGTTGCCGCGATCAGGACGGCTCAGACACACCCACTTCACTAACAATATCGTGTACATCAAATTATTGTTGCCAAATTCATAAAAAAACTTTCAAACTTGTGAAATTGCTTGTGTTGAATGCCCAGACTGAACAGAGCTCAAACAAACCAAAGACTAAGAAAATCAACGCATATTTGACCAAGTTATGACTATTCTTTTGAACCGACTTGGAAAAAGTCCCCTGATCGTAAAATTACTCTAACTTACAAAGTATCTAACCGCGGAGACTGATTTTTTCTTAATTAGGAGGTTCAAGGTATGAACACTTAAAAAATATTTGTCCTAAGTGCTGGTTCCCCTGGCCGTTGAAGTTATCGTATTCTAAAGTTGGGCTATATTTGCGGTACGCCGATAGTTCATCCCCATAGGATTGTGTGCAAATGCGTTCGTCGTTCACCTGTTTGAAGTCACGTTTCCAGACGTTCAAAGACACTGCTGAGAGAACTGTTACGCCAAAACTAAAGTCATATATAAAGACTTTCCTGTCTGGTCATGTTTGGCGATCTGAGTACCTGGCCGATAATTCCCTGGTGATTTTTTCGCCGAAGTTCATTGCGCCACGTCACCATTCTGCACGGGTTGAAGCATTGTTCAAGAAAGGGAAAGGTTATTACACATGCGCAGTTCTTGTTATACCGTGTTTACGTGAGACAGAAAGTGAGCCAGGAGCTATGTAGTCGATTGTTTTCCTCCTCAATGAGCCGCATATCATCGTTAAGATAGAAAAGGTCGGAGTATTGCTACAACAACATTACTGGCACGAAAGACGCTATTTTTTATGCTGTATGTGGTAATGCACGGAAAGACTCGACGTTTACCAACGACAACCCGAAGGCACGCTATGTATAAAATAACACGCTAATCCCGTTACGCGATTACGAGATAACGAATCGGCGGCAACTATCCCTTGAACAAAGGATCAAAAGACTGTCCTGTATCCTTCTATTTTTTACATCCATGCATCCAGTAATGTCACATACACACCCATAATGCAAACTGCCAACAAACTTTGATGATTATGATCACTTACCATCCAGACTGTTTGGGAAAAGATTAAGAGCTCTGACTGCAGCCGCATCAAGTCTCATATACTGATTAAGGTCAATGGTTGTCAATGTAAACTGACTA
>LD354645.1:18735-41667 GCA_001465055.1 Ptychodera flava
TAAATCGACAAGATCATTATATCGAATACCATCCTACCGTCTAAAAACCTACCGTCTTGATACATCAACGTTCCACATTACGTCATTCAAATTAAGAGCTAAAAACACGTAAAATGACGGGAATTTTTCATTAATATGAACATTGACATCAACGACTGTTGCAGGGAGCTTCAATGTTATCAGCTTATCGATACGATCAGTATCACAGAAAAAACCGACAGAACATTCGCTAGTAGCACAACATTCAATTACAACCAGGATCAACTGAATTCAACTATGTCATTTAAATGTTTAAATTTCATTAATGATTGCGTCATAAAATTAATTTTCGATGGCTTGTCGAGGAGAGCTATTGGATTTTCTCGAGCGGGAAAATTCGACGTAAACTGGTGCTCGAAAGGTTTAGTTGACAAACATCATGTACCGGAAAGGCTTTGTCGGGAACTAGTCGAAACCGGTGATGCTAATTGTCGCCGATTTAAAACCAGTGCATCAGTAATAGGTAGGCGAGATGTTATATCAAGACAGCCCAGGGTCGTCCTGGTTATTTGCCATAGCTGACCTCGTACCGAGACTTTGAATGACTCCGGAGTCATTTCCGTTGACGCTACCGGACAAGGTTAAAGGGTAAGTGCTTTTTACTCTCGAGCAATGCGGGCATTATAAATCACAGCTGTCACCTTAGATGCATTTTTGTTGGTCTTGGAGTTAAGAGGTGAATGGACTGTAACGCAAATTGCTTTTACTCTTTACAATGTCATTGATTCCGTGTTACCAAGTACTAGTCAACGCGTATCTCATTAGGTTGGAATACTTGGAAAACCCATCTCTTTGTCCAAGAAAGAAAATGCATTAATGGAAATACAGTTCCTCGCAATTAATGAGTACAGTCCGATTTTGTTCCTTCTTTTGTTTGAAATAAAGAATTATGGAATTCAAACTTATTAATTAGGGCAACTCAGAAAAAGATAAACGCGTCATGGTGGCCATGCGGAATCTATAAAATCAGGCATTAATCCATGATTATAAATCTTATTTGAAAACATGTAAAGCAAACCTAACCTGATCTAACTCTCCAAAATTTTCAATTTTAAATTGATGCATTGAATGGAAACAATTATCGGTAGCTTATTTATCCCATAAACACACTTTCACGGAAGTGAGGCTGAGTTTAAAACACTTCTGAAGGCGAATGGCGGAAAAGTTTTTTCGATGTTTTTGAAGTAATCCCTAAC
Source organism: Ptychodera flava (assembly GCA_001465055.1). NCBI lineage: Eukaryota > Metazoa > Hemichordata > Enteropneusta > Ptychoderidae > Ptychodera > Ptychodera flava. Next base: position 19,971 of record LD354645.1, read on the forward strand.
AACCTTAACAACTCGTAATAAATTAAACGCTCCTAAATAAAAATAACAGAGGCGACACTTGTAACTATTTGTGTGCTAGTAATTTGCAACACATGAGTCACTTTTTACCCTAGAAAAAAATTATGTACAACTGATCACTAGAAGAAAATACAGAAGCTAAGTGACTTCACCTAATCCGTCGAAAGACACTGTACGTATTTATAATGCGTGCAAACTGTCTTGTATCATGGTATTGGAAGTCAAACGTCTATAATTTATCATGTAAACATGTCAAAGACAGAGTAGTCAGTGGCCTAAGTGCCTGGTGGTTTTGGGGGGGGGGGATTGGCAAACGTGATGCCCGGTCCAAGAGAGGGGAAATGTCTGAAAATTGTTTACTCTTTGGAGCAATTTTTCCGCATTTTTACACCTTGAAAACTTATCAACAGTTGCAGCGTCTGTCCCGTTACAAGGTCTACCCTTTGTTTGCTGATGAAAATTCAAGAGCGTTCCTACTGTTTTAGATTTTCTAAAAAAGACAACTTTGTTTACATGTGATAATGAACATGACCATTTAGATACAGGTCTCGATAATAAATACTAGACTTTCCAAAAGAGCTTGAACAGAATAATATAAAGGACACTCAGTAGACTAAATATTAAAACATCATGCTTGATTTTTAAAAAAAGTTGAAAAACAGCTACATTCGCGGTCATAGCTTGTCAATTTAGCCAGCTGCTACCTTAGCTAGAATATCATGTAAAAACGCATATTCAATTGTTTAATTTATTAATGACAGTAAAGAGTCGTATTTGCCATGGCCATTCCTTGTCAGTCTTTCAAAATCATTGACAGCTTGATATCAGAGAAGAGATTTGGTTTGCTCGGGCCAAACCTGTGCAGCTAATACTTCAAAGCCGATCAATACCTGCATATAATGTTCCACTTATAGGTACTTAGTGTCAACTTTCAGTGTGATTGTATGGAAAGACGTCTACATGGTTTGTTAGAATCAAAAGGCGCAATGAATACGAGGTCCTTTGGTTTCATGTTTCTGCTGAAGAATGCTGCAAATATTTACCTGTTGAATGTTATCCTAAATTCAAGATTAAAACTAGTTTATGGACTTTTTAAACATTTTCGCTTTTGTCTTATTTCAAATGATATCCCTAATTAACTGGATAATTGAAAGATAAATTTTGAAATTGATCAAACTTTCTTTGTATGTTTTAAAAACGTTAAGTACAACTAATGTCCTTAGGTCAGTGCTCTTAACTCTCTAGCGATGCGGGTATTATAAATCACAGCTGTCACCTTTGATGCATTTTTGTTGAGCTTGGAGTTGAGAGGTGAATGGACTATAATGCAAATTACTTTATACTCTTTACAATGCCACTGATTCCATATTACCAAGTAGTACTAGTCAACGCGTATTACATTAGGTTGAAATACTTGGAAAACACATCTCTTTGTCTAAGAAAGAAAATGCATTAATGGAAATACAGTTCTTCGCAATGAATGAGTAAAAACAAATTTCTTCTTTCTTTGGTTTGAAATAAAGCATTATGAAATTCAAATTTATTTATCGGTTCAACTTAGAAGAAAATAAACGCGTCGTGGTTGTCATATGGAATGTATGAAATCAGAATTTGATCCATGATGTTAAATCTTTTTTTTAAAACATTACCCAAGTAAAACTGTAAAACACAACCTAACCTAACTCAACTCTTCAAAATTTTAAATTTTAAATTGATACCCTGAATAGAAACAATTATCGGTAGCGAATTCAACCAATAAAATTACTTTCATGAAAATGAAAGTTGAGTTTAAAAAACCTCAGAAGGAGGACGGTTTGAAAGTTTCTTCGATGTTTTTGAAGTACCCCTTAACAACATTTAACAAATCGGAGGACCCACCTTGCAACTCGTAATAAATTAAACTCTCCTAAATAAAAATAGCAGAGGCGACACTTGTAAATGTTTGTGTGCTAGTAATTTGCAACACATGAGTCACTTTTTACCCTAGAAAAAAATCATGTACAACTGATCACTAGAAGGTAATACAAAAGCTAAGTTAATTTATTTTGCATGCAAAACTGTCTTGTATGGTGTTTGAAGTTAAAGGTCTCTAAAAGATCGTGTAAACACGTCAAAGACAGAGGAGTCAGCGTCCTCAGTGCCTGATGGTTGAGGAGGGTTGTCAAACGTGATACGCGATGCACAAGTGAGAAAATATTTGAAAATTGTTTTCTCTTTGGAGTAATTTTACGCATTCTTACACCTTGAAAACTTATCAACAGTTACTGCTTCTGCCCTGCTACAATATCTACCCTTTGTTTGCCGATGAAAATTCAATAGCATTCCCATTATTTTTGATTTCCTCAAAAAGACAGTTTGTTTACATGTGATAGTGAACATGACCATTTAGATGCAGGTCTCGATAATAAATACTCAGACTTTTCAAAAGCGTTTGAAGGAAATATTATTAAAGACACATTACTTAACATCAAAACACCCTATGCATTCTTGTCTGACTTTACAGAAACTGAAAAAACAGCTACATCCGCTGTCATAGCTTGTCAATTTAGACAGCTACTGTCTAAAAATTAAAAATGCTACAATGTAAAAACTCATATTAAATTGTTTTATTTATTTATGACATTAATGAGTCGTATTTGCCATGGCCCTTCCTTGTCAGTCTTACAATATTATTGACAGCTTGATATCAGAGAATAGTTTTGGTTTGCTCGAGCCAAAGGGGAAGTACTTCACAGCCGATCAATACCTGCATAATTATAGGAACTCTGTGTGAACTTTGAGTGTGGTTGTATGGAACGAGTTCTACATGGTCTGTCAGAATCAAGAGGTGCTAATAAGTAACAGGTCCTTTGATTTTATGTTTTTTCTGCTGAAACAATGCTGCCAATTTTTGCGTGTTGAATTTAAGCCTAAATTCCAGATTTTGTGGCCGGTTTAAACCATTTCGCCTTCACCCTGTTTCAAATGATATCCCTTATAAACTGATTAATTTAGAGAAATATTTTGAAATTGATCAAACTCTCTTTGTAGGTTTCAAAAACGTTTGGTATAGCTAATATCCTTGGGTCAGTGCTTTTTACTCTCGAGCGATGCGGGTACTACAAATTACAGCTGTCATCGATGATAGATATTTGTTGGGGTTGTTGACATCCAAAACGAACGCCGACATCGTCTGATAAACTTTGTAGGTTATGCAAACTCCATACATTGCCTTTTTAAGATAAGCGATTTAGTTAAGCAAATCAAATGTTTGCAAAATCGCTATCTGTATCTCGAAGTCGCTATATCACTCAATACTGCTAAACTCCTCCCATCGATGTACACGCCTCTACATGGTAGGTGTACTTCATTCTGATGAGTTACTTTAGTAAACACCTACTACCTGGTCATGAGGGCTACAGCGCCCGTTTATTACCCCAAGGGGCAGTGCGTTAACAGAAACACATCGCTATTCTCCGAGGCCGTAGGCCGAGGGGTATAGCGATGTGTTCTGTTGGAATGGAAAATCTATCTGTTTCAGAAAGAGGCTTATCGCTCATTCCCGGCCCACATCACGTTCTAGTCACCCGCCATTGTTTCAAAGCTGCATACGACACGACAGTCACGTGACCGAGCACTTTTCCAAATTTGGTCAAAACCATTTCCATAGGGAAATACGTTTTCAAAAAATACCCTCTGACGTCACTTTTGTCGATTAAGTGGGGACTAGACGTATCTATTTTCTCGTCACGTGACGTATTCTTGCGAATCACAACACGGAAGAGCATATGGAGTGTTACAATACTATTTATGTAGGTGGTGTCTTACCATTTTAGGATGACACATGCCCAAGTGGCAAATTTTAAGGAGTGGCATGTCCAACCCTACCTTTTATAACGAACACAATTCTCGACTTTACAGCATTCAGGTGTCTGCAAGGCGGAGGCTGACAGGGTTCCGAAAATGGCTGACTGCAGAATCACTGTCAAAACTGGCGATATCAAAGGTGCTGGTACAGATGCCAACGTTTACATCATCTTGCATGGCGACCAGGGCCAAAAATCAGATGAGAAACGGCTGGATATGATTTTTAGAAACGATTTCGAAAGGGGCAGCAGTGATACCTACCGCGTCTCTGATATCGACATCCGTGGCGATATCAGAAAAATAGAATTACGGCGCGACACTAGAGGGATTGCAGATGACTGGTACGTCGATGTCGTTGAAGTCGAGCATTCCAGCAGTAAGAAGAAGTACGTCTTCCCAGTCCATCGATGGATCTCTCAGGCACATCTGATTCAAGAATTCGATTGCTGTCTACCGCAGAATGATCCACACCCACAGCAACGCAGACAAGAGTTGGTCAAAAAGAAGGGACTGTACAAATTTGAAAGCAAGAATGAAGAAGGATTGCCTCCGCAGGTGGGTAAAGTTGGCGTATGTATAGTAAGCGCTTTTGTTGATGTTTTGTTGAGGTAGATGCTCCTTGGGGATAGATATTCTGATTTTCAGTATTCTGGCCTACCTCAGGGGAGGGCTCATTTTAAAGTTCTTGAAGTATGTAAGTATACTTAAAGTATTCATGGGCTTAGCGGTGTGAAAACTTGAACTTTTTGTTTGTCATCTGTGGGCATCAAGCTATTATCGGTACAAAGTTGCATTTTCTTTTCCTAACTTAAATGCAATTCGTAGAACAAATTTGTTTTTTTCGCATTGTAAGAGTTATCAATGCTTCATAAGCACACGCGTCGAGTTGTACCACCGGAAACGAACCTTGCCGCTAATTGTCAACCGTTGTGATGGTTTTTTGATTCACAGTCACCCCATACAAGTGTCATAATCTTCCAAATTGGCGCAAAGAAAATCAATATTTCGCGCTGTCGATACATAGCGTCCATGGACGTGATAAATCCCGCGCAATAGGTCAATTCCGGACTTCGAATGGACCACGGTGCATACAAAGCCATGCGCGCAAACGCGCATAGACGTACATGTATTTTCATACGCGTTAGTAAACATATGGGCCTGTTTGTACCGCAATCACACGATTTCTTGGGCGTACTGATAGAACGCATCGCGTCCTTTTCATTCGGGAGTAGAACCATTTCTCTCGATTTGGACTCTAACAATACTGGCGCCACGAAATACCAGAACGGTGTCGGCAACATGGTCTTACTCGTTTACACATTTAAAATTCACCCAACTTTAAGGAAACCAATTTTTTTAAAAATGAGGTCATTTGTTATTTCGAAATTAGCCCATGTCATAGTCTTCCAAAATGGCGCAAGGAAAATTAATATTTCGATACATAGCGTCCATGGACGCGATAATTCCCGCGCAATTCATCTCAATTTGAACTCTAACACAGGTCTTGAAATTAACTTTTTTCCCCGCGTAGTCCACTTTGGCTACCATTTTCTGAAATTGGTAGCCCAGTGACAATGGCTAGTAGCCCATGCATATTTTAGTTTTGGTACAGTGGAATTTGATTGAGTGTCCGGTTTGCCTTGCAGAGCTCGACGAGTCTACATGTTGCTTATCATTAGAAAAGTAAACATTTGAAACAAATTGAGTCTTTAAAACCTATTATTTTGAACGATCGGTAGTCTTTTCGAGCGAGACCAAAAGGACTCAAACTCTATATGAAATTAATTGGCAAAATCCCCATTTTGGTGCAACGCTATGTTACACTCAATTTAGTTGGTGCGTAACACAATTTTAAACTGATTTTATAGTCTATACCAATAGTCCATAGTCTATACGAATAATACTTTGGTATTTAACCTGAACACCTGGTTTCTGTTCATTGAGGCAGAGATTTGTATTCAAGACATTGTTTGGAACAAGGTTATATTCACAAAACTAGAGAAAAACTGGTTCCACTGAAACAATACATATTTTCTGCAAACCTTCCCATATCTATAGGAGTTGTATAAGACTCTGAATTATTTCAATTTGGTCTTCTCAAAACATCAAATAATTTCTAAAAATACAATGAATGGAACACTTTCACCATCGGAATGTTTCCTCGCCTTTAAAATACTGGATGTCAAACCAGCTTCTTGCAATTTACAAATTTAATTGCTAAAATATTATTTGTATTACAGATATCAACAAACTTGGTCTGACCTATACCACTGCTTCCAGACATTTCCCTGTAATAGCGATGGCCACCTCAGGTCATTTATTCTAATTATTTAAGCTTACTATTTGTTTGTATCCGCTTGTGTTGTCAGATCGAAGACGTGCCGAAAGAAGAGCGGTTCTCGTTTGATTATAAGGTAATGTATGCTGTCATTGAGTTCCTGCTATCGAATAGTGACCAATTGTTTACATTATCATTACACTGTTTAGCTTGGGAGAAAAATGATCTATGTTAGCTTTCCTTAGCTTTTACCAAAGTAATGAAAAATACAGAATCAGAAGTAAATCCTATTTTCTCTGCCATTTTTACGTCTTCAGTGTTCTTTCATTTTTGCATTGCCTTTCAACCAATAAGAAATCGTTTCTGAAATTATAAATTACAGGGTACCCGATGCCAACACATTATTTCAATGATATCGAAAAACACGTGCGTCATTTTATTTTATCAAATCATATACTATTTTTTAATTTTATTTCAACCAAAGCATTATAAAAATGCTACTCTGTTGAGCCGCACTACACTGAAACTTTCAGAGAGCAAATAATGTTCGAAAACTCTGAAAATTCATGGTATAATACGTGATCTGGTACATAGATATTTACTTACTTAAACTACGCAGTTTGCTAAAAGTTGTCGGCCGTCTGGACCTCAGACATTTAAAATAAACTCGACGGTTTAATTATGTAACCCTCGTATAAGTTCGCTACTTTGTGTAAATTTAACTGCCGAAATTGTTCAGTCACGTCATCCGTAACTGAGGATGTTGAAAATATGTGGTAATAAATCAGACTGGTAAAGAGTGGTGAGAGAATATTGAAAACATACCACTCTTGAATCTAAAATTTCCGCACTATGCTTTTTAATTAAATTTCAGTTGGAGATATTTCTGAAAGAAACATCGAAAAACACGTTAGCATTGATATTGAAATCACCGAAAATGTTGTTCTGGGATAGTCTCGACGATCTGACAAACATATATGGAGGACTTGGATTACCAAAGCCTGCAGTAAGTAATTACAAGCACCATTTCCCTGAACATGAATGCTGATGTCTTTCAACAGCAAGAACAAATCTACTATTGCTATTATAAAACATAGCCACGAACATTTGCAAAGTTTGCTAATATTTCGAGAAAGCAATTTGTTATCTCAAGGATTTGGCAAATTGACTCTGCGACGTGGAGGGAAGTCACAAGTTATGAACAACATTCAATCAAAGATAACACGTAAACAAGTGCATAAAAATACTTCCGAAATTTCCCTTGTACGATGTTGTTTCTGTATATGGTATTGCAATGAATAGTAATTTCTTCATGTTTGCAAACATTTGCAGGGATGGTACCACTGGGAAAGTGACGTCGAATTTGGCATGCAGCGTCTGGCAGGGTGCAATCCTGCAGTAATACGATTATGTAGGGAGATTCCTGAAAAGTAAGAATTGTATTTCGTTAGGGACTGGACATAAATTAAAGGGACGGTGTTTTTCAAAATGAGACAGCACGAAAAATAGTGAACCTTCGAAAGCATTTCATACGCAATAAACAATGACAATCCCTTGCATGTCACAGTCCGTATCAATATTATCTTAATTGACATATAATTTCTCATTTTTTGAACTTTCCAAGAATACTTTTAAGCTTTACAAACAATCACTATAATGAAATTCTAATATCATGTTTGTTTTTCAGATCTGCTCTTTGAAACACCCAATTCTCATTACGTACGTTTATATCATTTGTCAAACATTTATAACAGAACTAATTTAGCCAGTTTTGTATTGTAAAAGAAATATTCACACTTTCCTAGAGCACAATGTATAGTCAATAAACATTTCGATGAAAATTCCAATTTCATCCATAGATATGCACTTGTGATCACCCAGTCTAATTAAGTAAACGAATATCAATAACCCAGCGTTTTTTAAATACACAGATTTAGCTAGTTTTTTATTGGAAAAACAATAATAGTTTCCTCTTAGGCTATAATGAACATATATAGTGAATTAAAATTTCAGTGAAATAAAAAAATCAAATTTCTTGCACACAAATGCACTTTTAACAACCATAGTCTAATTAGGTTCACAAATATTAATAATCTTGCGTCTATAAGTACATAAATTTTGCTTGTTTTGAATGGACAAAAAGAGCAGTCAACCATGACTTCTAATAAGTATTCTGCTTAGCTGGATACCCGGCTTTCATTAGAAAGGCATTTTATTCTTCTATAAGATAACACATTGTAAACCAATTAGGTAGCAATAGCATGTGAATGAGAGAATTTGATCGAATTAGTTGAACAGTCAGGCTCTAACAACCAAGTTTTGAACGAGAATAGTAAACAGAACAACAACAATAATTTCAGGGTAAGCAAACCATATTTTGTCCCTTTGGGTATAATGGCACACTGCCTGCTGCATTTTTTCAGCTTATTTTACAATTACTATTTATCATAAGAAATGCAATTAGTCGTCATGGTTGAGTGTGCTACTCTGAGTTTTCAAATGACATACCAAAACTAATATAAGAATAATCACTAGGCGAATATTTCAAATAATTACAAAAATGTTAAGGTAGAATGCGCCTCGAAATTGGAAGGTTTAAACTTTTGCTCAAAATTACCTATATCTAATCTTCAAACATTCTCCGCGGATCAAGAATGAAAATAAGGGATCATCTCGCAAAGTTCAGTACTAAGATACAACTTTTCTATAATTTACCGAAATTTGCAATTCAAAATGGCTTCCATCCCTTTATTAACTCCCCGGGGAAAATAGAATTATCTATCATTGAAAAACTGAGACAGTGAACTTTTTTTATTCGAATAACTTTAAAATGAGAACCAACAAGTGATAGATCGGAAAAGAATTGTAAACATTGAGAATCGGAATGTCTGTCCCCGAGGCGCTCTCTACCTTAATATTAGAAACTCGGAAAAGATAATTATAAAACATATGAGAAAATATCCTTGCCCATACATGACTTTTCATGACGATATTTTAGTGGTTTGTGCTATTTATATTTCGATAGTCTGATTCAAGAACTTTACTAACTTTTTAGCTTAACGTTAGATCAGTGAACTTTTATTAAGTGAACGAATTTGGCTTTAATTTTTCAAACCCTGAAAATTGTGTGTATTCAACTAGCAACTTGTGCATCAAAGGCGAGCATGAAGGAATATCATATTTAAGTCATGAAAAAAAGCCTTTTTTGTTCTATATGATTCTTGAAGATAATATTGAATAATATAGAATAAACCATCCATAATGTTTACCAAATTGCAATCATAATAACAATCTGCATTATTATGCCACACAGTCTGGGAGTGACCGACGAAATCCTGCGACCAGTTTTGGAAGGTCTGTCTATTAAAAAGGTTATCAAGCAGAAGCGTTTATACATAATAAATTACGAAGTGTTAAAAAGCGTTAACGACAAGGTAAGAACCTGTAATTCAGACTGAAGTATGCAAACGAAAATGAACTGATCATCAAAGGCACGAAAATTAACATTATAGCAGAAAGGGTACTGAACACGAGCAAAATAAGCAATGTACAGTGGCTTAAAATGACAACCCCTCTGAACAGATAGTAATTTTCTTCTTGTGTTTTGACCTGCGCTCTTCGGATTGTAATTTTATTCTTCTGTTTTGACTTGCATCCTTCGGATTGTAATTTCCTTCTTATGTTTGATCTTAGTTTACTCTTTACATTGTAATTTCCTTCTTTGGATTCATGATATTATTTAGCCAACCATTTTGTAACAAAGCAAGTTTCAGTGATTTTATTTAAAAACAACCTTTTTTCAACTTGACGTTTTCGAACTTAGTTAGATTTCAAAATCATCTCTTTTCCGTCGCAGGTTTGCGCACCTATTGCCCTCTTCTTTGTGAACAGTAAGAAGGAGTTTGTTCCGGTAGCGATTCAGTTGTCGCAGGCCAAGGGCGAATATAATCCGGTGAGTACAAGAATGATTTATTCTTTACCTTTTTTCGTGGTGTTGAAGCTGTTGAGCTGAAGCCGATGAGCTATTTTGTGCTTGTTGTTGTATTCTTTGTGTTGGTTTGTCTAAGGAACGGCTGATCGGATACAATTAGATTTTAGAAGAAGTATACTTGTCAGCCTGTAATTTGCATATCACTCGATTTTAAATGATCTTGGCCAAACAGTTCAAGGTGGTGGTAGAACACGACAGCACTGCTGCAGGTCATTTGCAACCTAATTAGGTACAACTTGGTGGTACAATCGCTTAACTCTGCATGTGGGCAGTCAAAATAAATTAACAGAAACTGCTCAGTTATAACACACTACACTGACACGCCAATCTGGTTTGAAACATTTTACTGTAGGAAAACAAATTACTGGTTATAGAAACGTTTAAAATTATATCAATATAACGACGTCGGCAAGCAAATGGGCACCTATACTTGCCCATGAGAACATGACATCATGCTCAACTAGGTGCCCATTTGCTTGCTGATGCTGTTATACTATATTGTAACAGTTTGAAACTTTTTGGGGTAAGCCTAATTCACTTGCCGCGTGCAGCGAGCCAAATAAAGTTCACGATTCACGATTAAGCTAGAAATGGGTGCATTTTCACTCTAATTCACTTTGTCGATTCATCTTCACTGTTAAATCACATTTAAGTATAGACGCCTTTTATGTGCATAAAGTGGCGCTAGTACAGAAATTTGCGAGAAATTTGCGAGAAATGGACACTTTCTCGCTGTATTGCGAGAAGTAAGCGAGAATACATACTTTCTCGCGATCAAGCTGCGAGAACTGTGCCTTCTTGCATGCATCTGCGAGAAATTGAATTCTCGCAATCAATCAGCGAGAACTATGTTTTCTCGCTCTGCATCTGCGAGACATTGTGAAATTTATGTGAAATGTTTACACAGAAGAATACAATTTCTCGCAGATGCAGAGCGAGAAAACAAATTTCTCGCTGATTGATTGCGAGAATTCAGTTTCTCGCAGATGCTGAGCGAGAAAACACAGTTCTCGCCAGCTGATTGCGAGAAAATTAAATTATCACTAAGATATTGCGAGAAAGTTATGTATTCTCGCTTACTTCTCGCAAAAAGCGAGAAAGTGTCCATTTCTCGCAAATTTCTCGCAAATTTCTGTACTAGTGTGGTGACCTGCGATATGTGTGTTCACGAATTCAACATGTGCTGGTCGGTAAGGGACTGGAAAAATCTATGGATGGCAAACCATCCTAGTCTACCTAAGTACTTTAAAATGAATTATCAAACGTCTGTAAAATATGAAGGCTGTTGCACTAATATACTAGCAAATAAGTTCAATTCAGGTCAAAGGTCATCCTGGTTACTTGATATTTATTCTGTACACCTACCTCCCATGATGGCCGTCAAGCAAAAATCAGACCTATAGCCATATTTGCTAGGTCAAATGTCATCCCGGTCGCTTGAAATTTTAGCAGAAATCTTAGTTAAATCATCTCAGACCTCGAACTCTGTTAGCTAACCCATAACTTATATATGTGCATAATTAGTGAGGTACATGATGATTTGAGGGTCGAAGGTTGGTGTCCCATACCAGTCACAGTTCGATGGACACCAGCCGTCTCTGACTCTTACGTAGGATAAGATATAGCCACAGCTTAGTTGCAAAGGTATAGGGCAGGTCAAAGGTCATAAATTCTCAAATATCAAAATCCTCAAATATTGTAAAAATCTTCTTAATATTATCATGGCCTAGATATTTGAAATATAGCAACCTCACCATATTTTCTACAAGATTAATGAACAGAATTTTGATTGATCAATTTTTAATGTTACAATTTTACGTGATTTTGAAAAATACTGGCCCTCCCTATAACTTCTCTCGAGTCCCTTTCTGCATATGCCCCTTGATGTAGAATTCGTAAACACACATTCGCTGATCAAAGTTCATGTATTTAGAAGGAGTCGTTGAAGCCTGAATGTTCATTTATCCATGAAAATGAATCAATTACTTAAATTTGAGTGTAAATGCACCTATTTCTAGCTTAACATGCTAATCGTGCATCGTGAACTGTGGCCCGTGGCTCGCGACACATGGCACGTAGCACGCGGCACGTGAATTAACCCAACTTTTTTTGTAACCAGTATTTTTGTTTCCCTGCAATAACATTGAAATTTTCAAACCAGATTGGCGTGTGAGTGTAGTGTGTTATAATTGGGCAGTTTCTGTTAGTTTATTTTGACAGCCAACATGCACATCTTGTGTGATCTGACTCCGTTAATGTTGCCGACTTTGCCAGCTAGCTACAGCTACTGATAAGTGTAAGCAGTTTTATTGCAGCTCACTGCAGTAGCTTCGCTGTCTGATACTGAAAATGGTTGTTATAGGTATGATGCAGGATAGAGAATGGATGTTTGAAATGGAAATATCGAGTGTAAGCGGTAAATAAATAACGCATGACAGTGAGGGCAATATCAATATTGGTGGCCTGCCTAAGGGATGGTGATGCTGACCGAAATATGCGAGGGGTTTAATCAATATTTAGGTGAGGGTCACCAGCATGACACAAGTCGTGATATTGCCTGATCTTCATGTGTTATTAATTTTACAGCGAATGGCTAATGCATAGCGGGCGAGAGTGGAGAGCAATAGCAAATCCAACCATGTTATATCATTGTTTTGGAATGTCACATGGCGGATTTTTAGCCGATCACGAGATCAGTACTATGGGTAAGGTGTGATAATAGTTGTTATCTGTTGTGCTCCTTTTCTTTTCCAGGTATTTTTACCGACTGATCCTAAGTACACCTGGCTCTTGGCCAAGATGCACTTCAATAACGCCGATGCAAATTTTCATCAGTCGTGCGCACACCTTGGTTTTACCCATCTGATCATTGGGTCCATCACTGTCAGCACTAATAGGAACCTTTCGCCTTCTCACCCATTATTTCGCCTTCTGGCGCCCCATTTCCTTTACCTACTGTCCATCAACAGGTAGGTTCCGTGGTCTACAAGGATAACATGGTATGAAGAAGTTCTAACATTAAAATGTCAACAACAGTCTTACTTAGCATACAGAACTTGATAACATGAATTGCTAAAAGCAATCTTAGTAGACGGTATACAATGGCTTTCAAAAAGTATTAAGGATGCGAATTAATATTCAGCATGTTGCTATGACTTTGTCGAAAATGCATGTTACCTTATTATATTACTTTATAACACAGTAACTTGAGAAATCATGTCCCAAAATGACTGCTGTGCACTTTCTTTTCGGTATAATAAATGACACATGGGAATGCACTCATTAATAATACTTAAGCTTATTATTAGTCCAACAGACACCGTCTGGGGGACTCATCGGTTTAGTCATGTCCGTGCGTCCAAGCATGGTCCGTGTATCTGTCCGTCCCTTCACGCAGATATCTCACAGATGCCTGGAGTAATTTCATTCAAACTTGGTACAATGATTACTCCCTGTGACATACATTTGCACGTTAATTTTTTATTTTGGTGATCTGCTCCAATATGACCATATGACGGTTATTTTGTTTCCTGTTTTTGATGTTGGTGCATCATTTTTCGCAAATTCCCACCAATGTCGGGAGCGATTTCTTTCAAACTTGACATCTGGATTACTCCCTATGTCATGCAGATGCACATCAATTTGTTCTCTGATCAAATCCAATATGGGCATGTGACAGTCATTTTGTTTCCTGTATTTGATGTCGGTGCGTCCGTTAAAGCAAATTTCTCAGTAATACTGAGAGCGATTTCATTCAAACTTAGTGCATGGATTATTCCCTGTGTTATATATATTCCAGACACCTGGTACCACCACTAACTATCAGTGGTTCAGGATGGTCCTACTTAAATTTGTAAATCTCAAATGTCCCATGGACCTGGTAATGTATTACCTTGAATGAAAATGATTATTGGACCAGTTTAATGTCATATTGTATTGTGATCGGATCCAGAATGGCTGCTTGGCAGCCTTTTTGTTCCCTGTAGGTCATGTGAGCCACAGGGGCGCCAGAATTCATCCACAGGGGCTCCAGGGTCCGTTCATACAGGTATCTCAGACATGCCTGAGGCAATTCTTTTCAAACTTGATACAATTACAATAAAGTATGGCATTCATATGCCTGTCCATTTGATTTGGTTTTGCATATATAATTAATGCTAATGTGCATAATTAGTGATTAGAGCTCTGTTTCTGGTGTGACTGCGCCAAATTTGATGAAACTTTATACAGATGTCGGTCAGACATAGTGCTATAATAGCAGACAATGACATGTGTCAGTATTGAATCAATTAATTGCTTATTTACATTTTTCGATGATTTTTTGAAATAAGGGTGGTATATCTCGAATTACTGCAACAAATTGAATGAAACACGGTACGAATCGTCAGCACACACTTCTATAGTATATGAGATACTTAGCAGTATCATATTAATTAATTGCTAATTTGCACATTCAATAAAATTTCCTAATAAGTAGCCTATGTCCAGAAACACCGCATTAATTTTCATGAAACGTGGTACAGATCATTAGGGTCTATGTACAGATGTTAGTCTTCCAGTAATGAAATTGTGTGCAAAGATATATCATATCAATTAACTGCTTATTTGCATATTTAATGAAATTTCGTAGTTTGGCTAATATGTCAAGAAATAGTTCAACGGGTTTCAGGAAACATGGTACAGATTTTTAGTTCACATTGCCTTGTCAGTGAAATTAGATGTTTATCCATGTCACGTTAATAAAATTTCAATTTGCATATCAAAATGAAGTAATTGGAGTGATATGTCCAGATATATTACTTCAAATTTGATGGAACGTGCACGTGGTACAGATGTTGATCTGTTAGTACTGTAATACTATGTGAAGACATTGAGCAGTGTCATGTGTTGCTTATTTGAAGAACTCTCATAATTAGTGTAATGTCTAGAAATGCTTCATCAAATTTGATGAAACATGGCGAAGCTATGTTTGTCTTCAAGTAGTGCAATGAAGTGCAATGACTGTAGCAGTATCATGTCAATTAACTTGCTGATTTGAATATTTAATGATTTTTTGTAATTAAGCTATGTCAAGATATGGTTCATCAAATTTCATGACAGATGTTGATCTCGCAGTGCTGTAATTGTAATTCAGTGACACATCGGTATCATTTTAAATTAATTGCTAATTTGCATACATATTGAATTTTTGTCTTTAGGATGAATGTCCAGAAGCAATGCATCATTTTTTTTTTTGAAATATTGAACAGGAGTAATCTGTCAGTGAAATGAAAATATGTTTGGCAGCATCATGTCGATTCATTACAACAAGGCTTATTTAATGATCTTTTTGTAATCAGGTTGGCGCAAAGATTGGTTTTACGTTTTCGCCTCCATGGAGCTCATTCTCGGCAATAAAGGCCCATCTGTATCGCAATATTTTTAATCGCAGCCCCAATTAGAGAACACGACTTTATCCTCGCTCTCGGAGGACTTGTAATCAAATTACCTACTAACAAATGGGGACTGTGTCATCAACGATGACTTGTACAGACAAATTTGTGCAATTTGCATGTTTTCCATACAGCAAATATTTTGTTCTCCACTCACTGCTAAGTCACATGAACTGCTTGAAGGACACGTAAAAGTTTCCACCAATCTTCTATTCCGGGTAAAAACACAAAATATCACAAAACGTTCTTCCAATTATAAAGATATAAAATTTCAACTCTTGACAAAATGAGTGGAAACTATGTAGTATCTTACCTTATAATTTGACTCATTGATCTCATCTTATTCAGTATAATATTTTTTACTTTTCTATCGCAACATCTGACTTTCCTTTCTCTTTTCTCACTCGCTCAGCTTGGCATTCACCATATTAGTTAACCCTGGTGGCTGGGTCGATAAAACGATGGCTGTTGGACGCGATGGGATGTTTACTTTAATCGCACAAGTGTTTACGGAATGGAGGATGGATGTGGACGGCACTCTACCCGAAGACTTGAATCAACGAGGTGTGTCCGATACCGACGCTTTGCCAAACTACTACTATCGAGACGACGCATTATTACTGTATGACGCAATCAAACATTATGTCACCACAATTGTCTCAGCACACTATGGTAAGTTTGTGTAGATTACTCAGACCTGAACTGTCAATGGCGCTCACACCACGCATGCGCAACTGCACCCCAAGATCAACTGCGAAGACAGCGTAGTTCTCATCATACTGCGATCATCTCACTCAGAGCCTTTCACACAAAAAACATCGTCAGTATGTTATAACCTGCCAAAATGACTTTATTTCACACAATCACCGACTTGAAGCGAGTCTGTGGATTTATACTGTTTAAGCTCAGGCCTGAGTACATGGACATTCGTGCGCTTACTTGTGACATGGTGAAAGTGAAATAACGATGACCCTATCGGGGATTTTGTTATTTCAGATGATCCCGAAAAAATCCGATGGGACGACGAAATACAAGCCTGGGGCAAAGAATTGGTCGCGCCCATGCCAGAGGGATGTGGTATTAAGGTATTTAGTCTGAATCAATAAAATGTGGCGCCAAATATGCAGTTAGGGGGTTTTAAGGGACTGGACAGAAATGACAGGAGGGGTAGGGCCAGCGTTTTTAGGGTGGGTCACCATTTTTCGCGCAACCCTTTTCAAAAGGTTATGAAATTTTACGCTTGCCTTTGGAGGGTAGAGTCATCCCCGTTTTTGCAACTATCACAACTATAAGAAGGCAGGATGTTGCCGATATAGTGCTTCACTCAAAACTATCATATCATAATACATTGGAGTATGATGGGCAAACTATCAGGAATTTTCCCCTCCAAAACCAACTCTATCTGTACATTTATTAATGTTAAATAATTTATGTTAATGTACTCTGCTTGACGTGTGAAGTAAAACGTACATATGTGTACAAGAAATTTGACTTTGGAATGTCATAAAAAATATTTATCCACTATGCATGTAAGTCTATGAGAAAACTATGAACGATTTTTTTCGAGATTAAAACTGGCAATATCTGTGGATTCATAGATCTTTGATAATTTATATAAATTTCCATAATATAATATAAATTATCATACATGCTATGCCTGTATTGCCATTCTCCTATTGTTTAGACGGTACTAGAGGCACCGTGGACTAGTGGTTAGGGTAACGGACTCACTATCGGAGGATGGTGGGTTCGAGACCCGGTTCAAGTCCTGGTAGATCCAGAGTAGCGGATTCACTGTCGGAGGATGGTGAATTCGAGACTCTAGCTCGGTGTTGTGCCCTTGAGCAAGGCACTTTACTCCTAAGTGCTCCATTGGGGTAGTGGGTTATGGGTACCTAATCCTGTAAATGGGCTAGCGCCCGTTGGATGATGGACTAAATAAAAAAAAATATGAACCCGTATTTTAACTAGTGAAAATAGGAATTATATTTTCACTGTAACCGAACTACTTACAGCTACGCGTACGCGTGACCTTCGGTGGGATGTTCACATACACGTAAAACTGTTGAGCGAATTAGACTGTGACACTCCGAAACGTCATTGTTGAATGTGATTATGGTCAACATTTTGTTGTTTGTAGTCAGTTCATTCGCATTGCACTTAGATACAAGTACAGTTGTACCAAACGCATACAAACGAACGCATTGAAAATGTGCATGTTTTGTCTAACCGACACCTGTAATCCTTCACGGCCAGTACTAGTCCCATACGGTGGTGTTTTCATGTCGTCTGCTCTGCGCTGTCGAAGATTACGATCTCGGTTGACAGAACCGCTGTATGAAAAGTTTCTTGTTGCCGAGTTTAAGTATCTGAGTGATGAATTACATCGTATACAGCCATAAATGAGCCTCAAAAATCCAACCGCACTGAAAATACTCGAGACAGACAAGGTGCACATATTATATTTCTGATTTGTACCTGTCAGTGAGATTCACAGGTCATGATAGTTGTCCGGTGGCATCTCGTGATGTCTTCGCAACTCGTCAAAATACGGACACATCACTCCAATACGACGCGGTATCGCCCAACGTCGTGTAATAACCCCTAAAAATAACGTTGATATAAATGTACTTGATAGATACAAGTGAATATGTGTACAAAATAATTGATTTTGGAATTTCATCAAAATGTAGATCCACTATAGGCCTACATGTGTAACTATGAACACATTTTTCCCAATATAAAACTAGCGAAATTTGTGGATACATAGATGTTTGATAATTGATATGAATGTACTTTATTAGACTAGTGTGGTTACAAGTACATATGTGTAGAGGATGTGGAAATCTCATTTTAAAATTTCACCATAGTGTTGATTCACTATACAAGTAAGTCTATGCGGAAACTATGAATAATTTGTATTTGTAAAAGTCAAAAAGAATCTTTGAAAGTTCAAAAATCAAATTATTGTAGATTGAGATTTTATTGATATCACACGCAGGGGAGGGTCACTGTATTTTGTGCATGAAAATTGGGAGGATCACTCTTCTGTTCGCGAACACTTTTGATGGTCACTTTTGAAGGGTCATTTTTGAAAAACACCGTCCCCCCCCCGCCCCTGTAAATTATATCCAGTCCCTAAACATAGCAATTTCTTTACGGACATATGAGAGAGAGAGAGAGAGAGAGAGAGAGAGAGAGAGAGATTATTCTGCAACAGATTTGCTAATTGATTTAAGACAAGGGGGAGTAAGGACTACCATACAAAGAGGTGTGTAAATACAAGCATTTATGTCAGTTGAGCTACTTTTACGACATTAGCTGTCACTTTAAAAAGTCGTTGCTTGCATTTCAAGAATTGCCAGTATAAAATGTCCACAGGCCGCCAATCCTAAACAGTTTAACGATGTATGAAAAGGCAAACAGACTAAAAATGTATATGAAAGTAGTAGGTTCAAAAAATGTCCTTGCTATGTTTCGTCCGAGTTATTACACAGTCACTTGTCTTCACAGGGCGTTCCAGGAAATGGCTCTTTCCGAACAGTGGATCAGATTGTCCAGACTGTGACTTCCATAATATTCATCAGCAGTGCCGTGCATGCTGCCGTTAACTTTGGACAATATGAGGAATATGGATTCCCTCCAAACTACCCGGGAAAACTCCGAGGTGAACCACCAACGTCCAAGGTATGTAGCGAGACCAATGTTTAATAGAGAGACAGACAGCAGACAGACAGACAGACAGACAAACATACACAGACAGCAGACACACAGACACACAAATAATAGAAGCAAAGTATTGACAGCACTGCCTTCGCTTATTAATTGCAAACACATAGGCAATAAAATTCATCACTTTTCATAAGGTTGGAAAGCAAAAATCAAAAGAGGTGATTCAAAAGTAGAAACCTGCACAAGTCAACTTTAAAAGACAATGATATAACACGATATTTACCAGTGTATGCTACTTTATGTCTTTTGTCGTTTGATTGGACGGACCATGCTGAATAATCTACAAAAAAAAATTTGCCGTATGTTTTGGTCATTAATGATGACATACTATTATGCTGTGGAATTTTCACTGTCAATAACGTCACAGTTATACAAGTCAAAGACAGTAATTTAATAAATAATCAGTTTTAGCCTTCAAAAATACAGCTGTGTGCCATAGTTTGTAGGCAATCAATCTTTTTTTTGATGTGTACTTTTTGAGAAAGACAGAAATCTTTCAATAACCTTATGCTGCAAGAACGACTAATACCCCTATGATGCAGTAAAATTTAAAAAAAATCAAAGAATGTTGGTTCGATGCATTCACTAGATTTGCTGCCAACATACATGTTTACGTGAATTGTATAAATAGTAAATACGAGTTGCGCCGAGAAAGGCATGTTTTCATAAGATTGTTGCAAACTAGGTGATTATATTATGATACTTCAGGGGTAGCAAATGTAAGTTACCATTTAATTTACGTTCTTCTCTGTAAATTTTCATGTGTTCAATCAGGTTGCACTTGATGAGCAAGCGATACTAGATCAACTGCCCAACAAAGCATCAACTCTCTCTATCATTGACGTTACCAAGTTGCTAAGCACGAAAGGGACCAACTCCTTGGGAGACTTTGAGGTCCCGTACCAATATGATCCTATCGGAGAGATGGCCGACAAAGAGTAAGTCAAGATTTCGTTCTATAATAAGCGCTGCAAAATTCAATGTACTATCAACTATTCAACTTCATTATTTCTGACAGCAAGAGTTACTGCGCTTGTAGCTATGCACGAACAAGCCTGATATCTAAGCGACATGTTGAAGTTAAAAAACAGACCACCCACTTGTTTGGTAAGAGTGACCAAGAAACTTTCATAAAGCCATATATAACTTTCCCATAGACGTCTTCTGAATTTTTGGTAATTTTTTACAGACTACACATTTTAAAGAAGGCTACGTACTAAATTTGCCGAATTATTTCCGGTTATGATGAGATCAGACATACTCCCACTAAAGCGAACTGGCAATTTCATTCATTATCACATCAGATGTTCATAACCAGTTAAAACACAAAAAAACACCACTTTATGCATTTTTCTCCAGGTTCAAGAAAAGGCTGGCAGAAATAGGGGATATCATCGATAACCGAAACAAGACACGTAGGGCAGAATACACGCACCTTCACCCAAAGAACGTTCCCAACGCAATTAGTATTTAGGATATGACATGACGTGAAAACCCATGCAAAGACTTTCGATCACAGTGACAAACATTCAGTGATTATGCTGCATCTCTTTGTATTGTTTTCATGATTCATCTGAAACACTTAAAAGTAGTTAATGTGTTGGTACACACAAGTAAGAATATATAAATATAATTTCCTTAACCTGGTGGTGGCTTAAATGCAAATATGCAGCTCAAGTACTTCACAGTGCTAGTATTGACGTCTCAGAACAACCACTGGGAGCCCAGGGATCTGGTTGTTGCTGTTGTTTCAAATAAGGGCGCTATCATTATTTGACAAAATGCAACAACTCTCTCCTTCAAGTTACGTAGAGAGTGTACCTTGGGAGGGAGTTGTTGCATAGGATCACTGCAAATAATAATAGCGTCCTTGTAGTCTTCAAGTTCGTATGACATCTACATTACGTTTGAAACAACAGCAACAACACAATAGATATGTTTGTTGAATTTTATTGGTCAACAACGACAGCAACACGACTAGTATAAAATTAAACAACAATACAAACAACAATAATTACAACAAACAGATCTCTGAGCTCTCTATTGAATAACGTAATGTAATCTATTAAACACATAGCGCTAAATCCTCCTTTTCATTGTTGTATTATCCCTGCTTTCATTGTTGAACTAAAAGACTTGAAAACGGCGGGAAATTTAAAATAAATGATTTGTTAATCAACCAGCCATTTCTGCCATTAATGTTTATTTTGCTGTTATGCCATAAAAGAATAATTTTAATCATGGGTAGATTCTGAGAATATCGGAGAAAATTAGGGGAGACCAGACTTCCACATGTAACAATGGGTGTAGCTCATCGGCTTTAATTTGGCAACTCTCGCGTTATTTTGCAGTAGATGATAATTGCTAAAAAAACAGCTGCAGTGGTAAAGTTTGCATTCA
>LD354648.1:0-14567 GCA_001465055.1 Ptychodera flava
AATGATCGTGTAAATAAGCGTAAAATGCGTCTTATAGACACGATCATCGTGCAAATAAGTAAGAAAAACTGCCTATTCGCACGATCATCGTGCAAATAAGCGGGAAATGCGTCTTATAGACACGATCATCGTGCAAATAAGTAAGAAAACTGAGTATTTGCACGATCATCGTGCAAATAAGCGGAAAATTAGTCTTATTGACACGACCATCGTGTGGATAGGTAAGAAAAACCACGTTATCCACACGATCATCGTGTCGGTAGGCATTTTTTTTGTTTATTCACACGATGATCGTGTCGGTAAGCATTTTATTTTGTCTATTCACACGATGATCGTGTCGATAGGCGCCACCCTGCAGCTAAGCTGTGGCCATATCCCATTTTGGCCTATACGAGAGTTGGACAGGGTTTGTTTGAATCGAACAATGTCAGGTATGAGAGCGAATTGTAAATCTAAATTTTGGAGTTGCTGTTCACCTTTGACCCTCCTATAATACTGTACCTCATCAATTACGCATATATCTAATTCTTGATTTGCCAATAGAGCTAGAGGTATGATTTTTTGTAAACAAGGATATGTATCGGAGGAAAGCTTTTTGACAAAATTGCACGTGACCTGCAACTTCTTGTATCTCATTAATTATGTACATATCTAATTCTGGGCTAGCCAATAGAGCTAGAGGTCAGATTTTTAGTACACAGTGACAAGTACAGCAACAATTTTATATAAATGTCACATGAAAGGCCACTTCCTTTTCCTCATTAATTATGCACATATCTGATTTTGGATTGCAATAGAGCTGTAGGTCTGATTTTTTGTATACAAGGACATGAATGCAGAGAAGTTTTTTGACAAAATGTCATGTGAATGTCAAATTTCTGTGCCTCATTAATTATGCGCATATCTAATTCTAGGCTTGCCAATAGAGCTTGAGGTCTGAATTTTGGTACGCTGGGAGAAACTGTCATTACAGCTCGATGACCTTTGAGCTGAAATATGTATATATGCCTATAAATAAGTTAGCACAAGTGCTATACACTTCATATTCTGTTTGAGGTTGAACCCTATGGCGACAATCCTTTACCTCATTAATTATGCACATATCTAATTCTGGGCTAGCCAATAGAGCTAGAGGTCTGGTTTTTGATACACAGGGAAAGCTCTGTGAGGAAAGTTTTTTGAGAACTGGCCATGTGATCTCGATGACCTTTGAGCTCAAATATGCATAAATGCCTATGAATCAGTGAGCACAAGTGCTATACACTTCATATTTGGTATGAGGGGAATCTTATGGCGATACATCTTGTAACTCATTAATTATGCGCATATCTAATTTTGGGCTAGAAGAGCCTAGATCCGATTTTTTTCTACGCTACACAATGAAAGAAACGTTTTTTATGACAAAATGTCATATGACCTCGATGACCTTCGACCTCAAATATGCATATATGCCTATAAATGAGTAACTGCAAGTTTTACACCTTTCATATGAGGAGGGGACCTTATTGCACCACATCCTTGTACCTCATTACATTTCTCATTTTGGGCTAGGCAATAGAAATGAAGGCCAGAGTTTTGGTACAGAGAGATAATCATGGGAACAAAACTTTTAGCCAAAATATCCTGTGACCCAGAAAACCTGTGACCTAAATTTCACAAACATGCCTATAAATCAGCAACCACAAATGCCACTGCTTCTATATTCGATTAGATGACCCACCTAAATACACTGCATCTTGTATCTTATCAAATATGCATATATTTAATTCTGAGCTAACCAATAGAGACAGGAGTCCGATTTTTAATATCCATCAATAAATTTAGGAACGATTTCTTTTGCCAAAATCTATGAGACCCAGACAACCTTTGACCTCATTTTCACAAATACAGATATCACTATAATTCAGTAACCACAAGTGCCACACCCTTTAAATTTGATGGGCTGAAGCACCTGCCTCATGGCATTACAGTGTTATTATCATTCACGTACCTTATGCCAGTGTTTGCAAGTGCTTGGGTCCCATGAAGCTGCCTGCAGATTTAATTATAAATGATTCATACAAGAAGACATCACACTTGCAGTGTTTCTTCTTCAGTTGTCTAAATTAATTCCACTTTTATTAAACATAGGGCCAATGTCCCTGTAGTTGCTATAAACATGGATACAAAATCATAAGTATTTCCTGACTATGAAATTATCCTAGGGACCTGTATACCAAATATTAAAGCTGTCTGACCAGCACTTTTGGAAAAAAAAAACAAGCAACTTAACAGTGGACAGAGCTCTGCTGTGTTATGAAGAGAATAACTGTTTGTGACAGGTGTTGATGACGAAGGTGGATATCTTTGATAACTCAATCCAGGGTGGCCTGACCAAAAATGGCAAAATTAGCTGCAAAAATAAAAAATTGAAGATTTCATCATAATTTCAATATATTACATTAAGATAAACCCAAGGAACCTGTATACCAAATATCAAAAGGTTTAAGATGAGTAGCATTAGAGAAACAAAGATTTTGACCAAAAACTGAAAAAAATGACCCAGGATTTCATCAAATTTCAAAATATCACACAAATACAACCCCCTAGGGACCTGTATACCAAATATCAGAGGTATCGGACATCGTTTTCAAGAAACAAATTTTTTGACCGAAAATGGCAAAATTGCCCCAAGCTACAAAATTGTAGATTTCATCATAATTTGAATATATCATATTTTGATCATCCCTATGAATCTGTATACCAAATATCAAAGCTGCCTGACCAGCGGTTATCAAGAAGATTTTTTTCTAAAAACATCTTTTTTGAGCTAATACGCATATTTTCGATAATATCAAAAAATAAAAAAAAGTTTCTCATAATCATGTTTTGCATCTAATATCAAATCTCTAAGTACTGCGGTTCTCAAGATAATTTGAGTGGACGGACATCCTCACAAACGGACATCCATTCATCCATGCATGCATGCATCCATGCATACATACATACATTCATACATACGTACAGACTGACGCCTGATGGATACCCATCCCAGTAGCTTCTATAGACTGTAGTATATAGTAGCTAAAAGCCCTATCTTAGTACTGATGATATGCCAGAATTGACTTACTTACTGGGTCTCAGATCAACTGACAACCACAAAAGATGTTTTTGCTGAAAAGAGATTATTTTGGACACTTCACCATCATACCCCTCAACTTAACATTGGCAACCAACAAGAAAATATACCTTCACTAAATCATAAAATCCAAACAAACTTTATAGGAACAGACCTAAATTGCTATCAATACCGTTGACATTGGACATAATGCAAAACAAAATTTCCAATCATGTCTATGCATATGTACCAATGCTAATAATCAATCTGGAGTTTCATTTGCATATGGTCTATCCAATCACTTCCACAACAATGCTGTATTTGTTTTTCAAAATCATGAACACACTATAATGCGTGTAAATTCAATTGCATAAACATGTTTTATTTTTGTCACATTAAATTATTTACAAGAACTTTAATGACCAAGTAAAATTGACAATGAATGCACATTGAAATGCTGATACAGTTTCTCTGAATTGTCCATTTACATGAATGTAATGAATTTAATTCAATTCAAATTCCATTACAAAAACAAACTTCCATCGTTCTTATAAAAACACAGTAACTAGCCTAAAAATTAATTTTTTACTTAATATTCAACAGCATTAGAGTCCAATTCCAGCAGATTCCATTAATTAAATGATTAAAATCAAGCAAACACAAATACACTATATGAGTTCTATCTGAGACCACTTTTATTTTGGTTAACTGTATCTTTTCAATCAGGAAAAATCTTTTTTATAGCAGAACCCATACTAACAGTGACTGTGTAGCTTTCACATCAATTAACAAAATGTTGAACCTTCTTGACCTTTCCTGATGCAGAACTATTCACTTCAAAGCATTAGATTTATGCTATGCCAAATCCCTAGTTCACAAATTATTATCTTGCAATAGCCAATCGACAGTACCGTGTATTTTGTCGATTAACATTCATCTCGTCGAGACGAAAAATTGCCATCAGTCCTTACAGACATACAGATGCTTCGAAAGACTCCAGTTGCATAACTGAAACCACTGCACCAATGAACAGCATGAAAGCCTCACGTAAAAAGTGATCCCATTTGGTGCATAACACTGGGCCAGGCCTGCTGGCACAGTACTTTTTCATTCCCTCCACATGGAACTTATTGCCATTGTAAGGTTTTTCATGTACAAATGGTGCTTCAAGAAGTGTTGTACATAGTAACACAGTCAATCTTTCTACGAGGCATTTGACATATACATGCACATTCATATTATAAACATTCTTCTGTGATAAGCCAATACATGAAACAACTTTTTAAAGATAAAGTGTGCACAGATGGACATTGTCTGCACATCTAGTAGCCAACGTGTTATGCTTGACATTATTTTTGGGTCTGGATGGTTTTAAAACCTAATGAGAGTGATTGTCAGGCTTTGCTACTTAAGCAATAACCCCCCTGCAAGACGGTATACATGAGATTTTGGTACAATGCGCGAATATAGCACGAGCTGATAGGCGATTACGTTGGCAACAGATGCACACAGTATCCAGGATAACATATGCATTACATTCATAACCATTGCATTTTATTCACATGAAACATGAACACTAACTTGCGATGATGCTGCAGACACAGAAAATGAGTCAAGAGTTCAAATCACGAGAAAAAGCAACAATTTTTTCGGAAATTTAGATAAGAACAATAGTCTTGGCTGTTTTGGCATACTAAAAATAGATTTGTCTCATTTTGTACAGATGTGTCAACCATCACAACATTCAGTCTTGGTACAGTGACGTTACAGGCTCTAAATTTGAATGATGGATAATTTGGACGTAATTGTACCAATAAACAAGCAGTTTTGAAATAATCTAGGCTTGGGATGACAGCAACTGTGATCAACAGTTTTGCAGAGTGTGCTGCTCGATTCAGTGAGAGTTTGATGCTGACACTGCTTGCTGCATTTGATGTCAACTTTCATTGCAGTCACCAGGAGTAATTTTAAAGAGCTGTGTATCATGTCTCAACTCCCGCTGAATCAAGCAAAAGTGAATAGTTCGCCTTTGCCCGGGCTAATGCAATGATTTGTGTACATCAAACCCACATGTACTGCTTCAGAGGTGTCTTTCATATTTTCACCAAGAGGTGAGTTACAGACCCATACTTTTATCTGTGTATTGAAATTCATACTTCGGTTTTTAAAACAAAGCGAACTGTTTCAGATTAAGTTAAGATCGGTATATTAAAATGCACCGACTGGGCAATTTAAGAAAATGCTGGTTAAGGGGCCCATTTTACCACTGCTAAATCAGTATTTTAGCATCGGTGGAATGAGCTCTCGTCCAATCAGAATGGTGTATGGTAGCGTGATATATAATATAATCATCATTTCAATCATCCAATGCAAGTGATGTCATAACTTGGCAACTTTTCAACTTATATGATGATATGACACAGGTCACATAAAAGGCTACAGTACAATTGAACACTTGAATTCAATAAAAGAATTCTTGATTGAGTATACAAAAATGAAGTTAAGCTATGAACACAAAAGAATAACACATTAACTTGAGTAAGGATAATAAATCAATTACCATGGGCAAACACACTTTACAGATTCTTTGTTGACTTTTGACCCCTAATGAATGGTAATTTCCTGTCATGTAACCCACAGCATGAAATTGCATGCCATTTCCTGTGGTAGCATTTGCAGTACATACCCTTAGAACTTTGTTTTTGTTCTGTTTAATGTACATAGCTCATAATCACTTGACCTGAATTTACCACTTCGATATTTTGCACCAGAAAATAACAAAAATTTCTTACTGAGAGAAATATTAGACTTTTCATGAAAAAAATGATTTTTATCAAGGTCTAAATTTGTTGTAAAAATTGCACTTAAAATGTCTTGTATTTGACAAGCTTGTGGATTTAAAAATCCACTATACCGGTATTAGTTTAACAAGGTTTATTATAAAATCAGCGTACAATATCTGAGGTATTTCAATTATATTTCAATTATATAAATACAACAATAGTCATGTAACCAACTGGTCATGAGAATGGTTGCATTGATTTCAACATTGCTACTGGGACATGTAACATCGATACATACACTCACTGACTTCGGTGTACCAAATCAATAACATCATTGCAATGTTACAGGGACACAAAAGTACAAGAAGTCTGTGTTATGGATGCACCACCTTACATAGTCAGTGTTGTCCCCGCTCTGATGTGAATTTCCACACACCAGGCTGTGCTGGCACTCTTGGGATACAGTATATTCACACAGGGCTGTGCCAGCACTGTTGGATATTACACTGGCTGTTCCAAGCACTGTTAGGATATCTCCACACACAGGGCTGTGCCAGCACTGTTAGGGTATCTCCACACATAGGGCTGTGCCAGCACTGTTAGGATATCTCCACACACAGTGCTGTTCCGGCACTGTTAGGATATCTCCACACACAGGGCTGTTCCAGCACTGTTGGGATATCTCCATACACAGGGCTGTGCCAGCACTGTTGGGATATCTACACACACAGGGCTGTGCCAGCACTGTTAGGATATCTACACACACATGGCTGTGCCAGCACTTTTGGCAAATCTACACACACAGGGCTGTTCCAGCACTGTTAGGATATCTCCACACACAGGGCTGTTCCAGCACTGTTAGGGTATCTCCACACACAGGGCTGTTCCAGCACTGTTGGCAAATCTACACACACAGGGCAGTGCCAGCACTGTTAGGGTATCTCCACACACAGGGCTGTTCCAGCACTGTTGGCAAATCTACACACACAGGGCTGTACCAGCCCTGTTGGGATATCTCCACAAAGGGCTGTTCAAGCACTGTTGGGATATCTAAACACACGGCTGTACCAGCACTGATAAAAATTTCACAACATACAGGGCTGCGGCAGCACTGTTGGGATATCTCCACACACAGGGCTGGGACAGCACCGGTGAGATATCTCCAAACAAAATGTTGTAATGATACTGATAGGATATATCCAAATACGAGGCTATGCTAGTACTGAAGGGATATTTCCAAAGCAAATCACTGTCAGCAAAACTAACAAAGTTTAGCGATTCTAGAATACTTATTATATACTTCCATTCCACTACATGACTTGGTTGTTTGATTCACAGTCACATGTAAGTACATATTTTCTGACATCTTCACATTTCATGAAAAAGATTCTCTTACATTGCAATTTGTATCTGTCTCAGACATTGTATCTGTCACAGACATTTACGTAAATGTGTAGCAAAAATTTACCATGTGATTAGTGCTTGTTTCCAATAATACTGATACTGCAGTGGTTTTCATAGTACTTGTAATTCAAGTCAGATTACTGAGATACTTTTCTCTGTACCTTTGGTATATTTGCTTTCCTAGAATCATAATTTGAAATGATAGGTCATGATTTAATTAACATCACATTTTGATGGGTGATGTTTGCTGAGATGTGGTCCTTGGAAACTGGTGTATTGTCTCTGTTCTAGTTTACAGCTTGGCTTTGCCACCTTGCAACATAGGACGCAGGTATTTGTAGTACGAGTGATGTACCTGTAGAGATGGGATAGACACAAGCATGTGGTGAGTTGAGCATACTGTGAAAGAAATATTTCAATGTTTCAACAGCTACTTTAGGTCTAACAAATCTTACCAAATCCAGCACGCCAAAGTGACAATAAACCCTGACTTCAAGATCACAATTGCTGACAACACTCAGGTATAGTGGACCAGTCTGTTGATTCACAAAAACATGGAAGGCCCTCTCTGGAGGCTTTCAAAAAAGGAAGATTGGCCTACAATTCCTCAGATAGGCAGAGTCTTCAAAGTGTAACCTCACCTCTGGTTCTGTAAATCTCTTCCATAAATCTGTCATGAAAATCTCACTACTGGTATTCACAAAATTTCCTCTCAAATTTCAGTTTCTAGGAACTTCAAAACCATTAACGAGGCAAAGACATACCCCTGCCATTTCTACAATGCAACTTCCTAAATAATTTGTCTACAAAGCCACCAGTTACCAGTTCCTTTACTTTGTAACCAAGCTCATCTTTTGTTCAATTTACAGAGAGTTTCCAATGACATATTAGTATTTCATGTGACGCTTTATTATCATTGATGTCTGTTTTTAAAATGTCACTCTGGTACAAGGACATGATAGAGTTTGAGCTTTCAACGTTCTCACTTACAAAACAGAAACATTTATCTTATTCTAGTTTTTTAACACTCCTGGGGACAACCTACAATTGAGAATGCAAATCCATGTCGTGATCAAAACATACACTAAATAATTTTTTAACTCTTGAGGTTAGAAAATACTGACTTGGTATATGTTAACCCTTTGAACCCGGCTCGGACAGAAATGTCCGATGACATCATAGAATACCAGGGGGTCAGGGTGCAAAGGGTTAATCAACATTAATTTGCCAGAGA
Source organism: Ptychodera flava (assembly GCA_001465055.1). Lineage (NCBI taxonomy): Eukaryota > Metazoa > Hemichordata > Enteropneusta > Ptychoderidae > Ptychodera > Ptychodera flava. The sequence continues at coordinate 8,519 of LD354648.1, forward strand.
ACACATTTACAAACAAAGGCAAAATGCATTTCATTGCAAGAGGGCGTTATTTACTCACATCAGTTTCATTGAGTGGTGACTGTTTGGCCCACTCGTACAATGCTTCGTACACATTGCCATCATATCTACCAATCTCAGAGCACAGCAGATCATCGTGAATATCAAAGGCATCGACCAGAGCCACAGCATTTGGACGCATCACTGACAAGAGGTGAGCCACAAGTTTTTGCACTTTGGCCAACTGGTCACCATTGACATAGCCATCCTGTAAGAAAGGAAAGTTTTTTTATGTAGTTTATCATCTGAAAGTGTCCAGGAAAGACTTAAATGAACAGTGCACTACTCCATGGCAGTTTTCCATTCACACGTAATATTACAGTAATAAAGCTTGACTGCAATCTTATTAAATCAAAGCCACATGATATTATGTTTATTTCCTGTTAGGGAAAATGTGCCTGCATGTACTGCTTGTGCCAAATGGCAAAATTAGATTAAGAAACTCTGAGTCTGAGCTTACCATCAAGAAGTCACCAGAATTTTCCATTATTCCATGCAGGGAATAGAGTTGACACAGTGTTGTCAGCACTTCACGGACATCATTGCCCATTTCTGTGTCCTTGATATGGTTGGCAAAGTTCTGAACAACAAAGAAATGGCAATGGGCCTAGGAGTTGGGAAAACATGAAGTATTATTATTAATAGGTATAGTAATTTAAACCAATTAAAACATTAAGATATTTAAATGTGTAAAGCTTAGTGGAGAATGCTACAAACAGCATTAACTGCCACACTGTAATCTTGCTCTACATTCATCAAAGTGCACAATAGCTTGGTCACAATTTCCCACATCATAATCTGCCAAGCAACCTATAAGCCAATAGTTCTTCTATGATTGTTCATAGAAAAATGACAATGAAAATCATATGATCACATCAAGTGTTCAATGATTCTCAAAAGAAACTTATTCTGTTGACTGTTTCAAAAACAGGCAACATTCAGTGTACCCCGGGAAAACCCAATCAGTGCATAACACCATGCATTTCTGTCCAAAATGTAAAACATCGAAAAGAGCTTCTCTTGAACGTATGGAATTCCTCTTCTCCATCTCTTTACAATTTGCCTAGAGTATGGCATCGAAAACCTTGAGCATTTGGATATTCATGGAAACTATGAAACTCAGTAATGACAGGGAATCTATGACAATTACCTTTTAACAAGCTTTGTTGGAACTATTTTGTTTGTAATGCTGTGGTAGGGCCTATGACTAGGAAAATGAAACAAATATGAATGAAAGCTCCTACTGAAATTTATAGATATCTTGTTGAGACTTACAGTTGCTGCTTTCAGCAGATAGATATGACAATGATTCCATGCTTCGTGCTGTGGTTTGCCCTTGGCCAGTTCTGCATTCAGTTTCTCTGCTGCTGACACTACCATTCTACAGATTAAAAGATTGGAAAGTTGGATCAGTATCAATGTGAGAGTAAGGCCAGGGAAAGTGAAAATGATTCTTCAACTCTAGAGAGAAAGACACATCTATTGCAATTGTGTGAACATCAAGTGCAAGTTATAGCAGGTCAAGCAAGTCATACACAGCTGACAAGAGTATCTGGGATCCAGGAGGGGTTCTTCTATATGAAAGGTTTTTGGGAAGACGTGCAAAGTTGTTGGAAGACGATGGACACCATGGTCAACCAACTTATCTATATATCTCTGCATCTCTGACAGCGGAGATGAAAATCACCAAAACATTCAGTTTCACATTACCAACATTACATATTCTAAACCAAACCCCAGACAATGTCTGTAATTGAACTAACCTGAAAGCTCTGTGCTGGTATGCTTCAGACAACAATTGTAGATTCATCATATCAGAGTCTTCCCTAGCTGACCATGTTCCTTGCTTGGTTTGGTTCAGATACTGCATCATTCCTGGCAGTTTATCTCTGGCTGACACCTTGCCTGCACACTTCATCAGGTATCTAAACCATGGATAGAGAGAACATCATTACTGTGGGAGTACTCAGGAATTGAGACTAAAGTGGGGATGGAGTATGTGACAAAAAAAAAGAAAAAAAACCAATATTGATATTTGAGGAAAACAGACTGACAAAAATCGCTGGTACTGCTGAAGAGGACTGGGGAAATGCAAAACTAGTACAAATTATATAGTTGATAGCTGCTGTAACTTTTGGTAATTTTTTCACCATTCTTGTCCATTTGCAGAAGGATGACACATAGCTGTAATATTGTTTTTATTTGATATTAGATCAATGCTATCACTAATTTGCTAATACCTTGACCAAAATCTTTATTTGCATAACTTAGGTTTGAATAATTTATTAAGTCCCCCTCAATCAGAACCATATCCAACCCGCCCTCCCATTTTCAAACAGAGGGTGCCTAAAAACAGAACTATTGGCATAAGTTGACAATTTGGTTGGAGAGTATGAGGTGCAAGGTTTTAGGAGCCACACGTCTGCTACTGGTACAACAAGGGCATCTGAGTTCAAAAGTATTGAAATCCACAAATGTTGCATTATTCTAGCTGGTTTTTCACCATGTGTATATTGACAATTATATCCTACCAGTATATTGATGGTGCAAATACAGCGATCTGATTGGTCGAGACGCAAAAAGAACTGTGGTATTTGGCGATATACCACGGCTAGCATACGCCCGAGCTCTCAGCTTGAGCAAAAATCTGTTTAATACGTTCCACACCAGAATTTCAATATACTGTTATGATATAATAGCAATAAATCACACCAAGCGACGGTATACCACTCGATTTTGACCATTTCACTCCATACATGCACTCGCTATCGCTCGTGCATATATGTCGTGAACTGGTCAAAATCTCGTGGTATACCATCGCTGGGTGTGCTTTATTGCTTAAATAGAAACTTATCTACAGTCAGCATCATGTAATTACTATCGCAGTAAAAGTATTTAACCTGGCTGTTTGCAGTAGCATCACTGTGTTCTCTCCTTCATATGTACAGGCCGGAGTCGCCAAACCATAGAGCTCTGGAAAACCGCTGGCACAGGAATAGCCGTGTCCACCACATGACATACGGCATACTTCAATTCCTTCATTCATGACATAGGAAGTAAATGCCTTGAGACCAGCTGAGAGTGCATGCAACTGATGAAGAAGAAAGAGACAGGAAGAGTTACTTCTAAAGATACACTGCAAAGAGCAATTTTCTCAACCATTGGGTTTTGCTATGATGTCTACACTTGCTTTTTCAACAGCTTGTTTTGGTCCATCGAAATTTTGATCAATTTTCACCATTGACCAGCTTACCTTGGCCTTCACCAACAATTCCAAAAAAGAATTCTTAGATGGTCTAACATGCCATTAGTGATGAAATACAATTCAAATGCAACAATACATCCTGGCAATCTTGTCATAATTCAACTTGATCACCAATGGTAGACCAGAAAAGAACTGTACAAATTCTAGAGGTGCATTCTAACTTGAAGTTTTAAATGATACTGTACAATGGAAAATTATCACAAGTATATTATTGTGTATAGTATCCATATAAGATATGATTTTTCAGTAAATGCATAGTCGCTATGACAACTAAGCATCCCATGAAAAGAACAAGAAGAAAATATTGCTCACTTCTGGTAATGACTCTACATTGCCACTGTTAATTTCCATTATCACTTCGATGTATCGAAGTCTGGTGGTCCACGCAGCGAAGTTGAAAGCATAGGCTGTGGCCACCAGCGGAAACAGCTTCATCTGCTGGGATTGGTAATCAAGGATCTGTGGCTCTACGCCCCTGAAACAAATGCAAGGCATCACAGGTGAAGATCAAGAATGTGACAAATAGTCATCCCAGAGGCATTGCTACTGCTCTGAAATCTGTACCTCTGAGTTCTTTGAAAAATGTCAAATCAGTGTGAATAAAAGTTGTAATGTGATGGTTTGAGGTAGCTGTATCTCTGCTTTCTTTTATAATTCTTCCACTGTAAAAAAGATCCATAATCACCATTGATAATAACTGTTTTGGGCCAAACCATGGTGGTGAGGGAGATTTCTGCTTTATAGAGGCATTGTTGAAAGGTGTTTACAGTATTCTACAAATTATCGGAGGATGGGAAGTCTGACAACAGGGAGGTCCAGAGTAGCGGACTTACTGTCAGAGGGTAGCGAGTTAGAGATAAGAGGATGGTTTTGTGACTGGACCTTGGGCACGGCACTTAACTTGGTATTGAATGAGTAGTGAGTGCCTGCTAATGGGCATGGGCCTGTTGTATGATTGATTGAAATAGGGAAATAAGTTGTCCAAAATATATCGTATACACACATGTTAATAAATCAGTGCAGAAGCAGAGAACACATTCACAGGTAAATCACTTGTCCTCTTTGATAGGCAGTACACTTAACTTTTAACCCTTCAAGAGCTGTATTTTTTTTACCAAAACTTTTGTACATTTTACCAATTTTTATGATTTTTTTCTTTAGTTTTTTCTATAATTTTGAGGCCAAATGTACATCATTTTTCATTGGCTATAGTGTTTGATCAAACATTTGGGAAGTCGAAAAATATTGACTGGCTTATATTTCAAACAGACAATGAAACTTGACTTTTGCACTAAAAGGTTATTTACAGTAAAATATTTGTGAAAGCTGGCTTACACTTGTTGCAATTCCCAGACTGACAGGTGCATCTAGATGAATATAACATTAAATAAAATGTTGATATTAAACTGTGTCTTGAGTCTTAGAGTATAATATTTATAATGACCTCTTATTCCAAGTCTTTTGTGAAGGTTTCAAGACTATGACATTATTGCAATATATTTTCTTGACATTCTACAAGCAAATCAAAATGGCTGATACTATCCTCTACCCCTAACCCTCTGCACGTTGTTTGGGCGCAAATGAATTGGGGTAAGGGTTCAAAGGTCAAACAAATCCCTGAAATCTTGTGAATATGCTTTACCCCGGAGTAAGTTCTGTTTGTCTTCTCACAGCACTGTATCTCACAGCAATGGTGATAGCGTATGCTAAACTGATAAATGCTTGCCGTACGATGTTAACCCGTACAAGAACCATGGTGCCATATGAGAGTCTCTGTATGGCTGGTTTGGTGTAAGTACCATCTGGGTCAACCTGGTGGAATACAGATGAGGAGGTAGAAAAAAGTAAGCCAGTACCGGTACATAAGCTTGCCTAACTTACCCGGGAGTTAGCTCTGTCTGTCGCCTAACTGCACTATATCTGACAGCAATGGTTGTGGCCTTGGCCAGTGCCTGAGCTGCGTCATCTACAATCATAACCCGTACAAACACCATTGTGCCATAGCTGAGCCTTTGCACTGGGGCTTTAGAGTATGTACCATCTGGCAAGACCTGTGACATGTATTGAGAAGAGCAAGAAGCCGCATGTTTTACTGGAGTAAGAGGCATGGAAAGCAGGTATGGCAAAGAAGTTGAAGTGTTGACTACAAAAGTCCACTTCATGTTACATGGACATGGCATTTCAAAGTTAGTTTAGGTTTAGTAAGTTACAGTACAGTGAGATTAGGGAGGATGTAGACAGTGTATTTAAATTATTTCATTCTTGTTAGTTCTAAATATGTTTGAGGGTGAAACTGTTTGGTTAGCAATGAAATCAAAAAAGATGTCAAATAGGAGAATGGAATGGAAATAGAGTTATATTAGGGAAGTGAAAACTGTAATATTAAAGTACCTTGGTAAAGCTGTAATATGAAAAAAAGAAAGAGATACAGACACGCATTGTTGGTGCTTCTTTTCTGGCATACAAGTAACTTAAAACAATGGGTCATAAATGACACAGTCCACACTGAATCAACTTTTTGTCAGAACTGATGATTCCTCTTTGGAATGTAACACTTCTTGTCTGTGATTGGCGAATCACTGACGATGCACTATATAATTGTTTACAATTTGGAACCTAATAATGCTTTACAATTACTCATTGCTGAAAAGCTGAGACCAGAAATTCTTTGAAACTGAAAAAAATTGCTAAAATGCTGATGGCTTGATTGTACTATTGTCATTAACA
>LD354648.1:33192-56106 GCA_001465055.1 Ptychodera flava
AGCTGAAATCAGTCAAGTCATTACGTGTTTATTTCGCATATTTGCTATATTTTAGCACCCGTACTCAGAACCCCACTTTGACATTCTGTTTGGCATGTTTCTACGTTAATTTCGAATCCTATTTTGTCTTTTTTTTTCAACGCTCAGTTCGACGCTGTTTTTGTTTTTCCACGCTCAGCTTGACGCTCACTTTGTCGATTTTGGGACCTGCATTACGTCACTCGTACTTTGAAAGTACGGCACATTACGTCACTCGTACTTCGCTCGTACGAGCTCGTAGGTCTGCTCGTAGTTCGTCCGTTTTGAGACGATTAGATAAATGCATTCTGAGATAAAAGTCATAAAATGTGACAAAATGGCTCTAGATTTTGTTTGATTATTACTAACATTAGAACCATTAGATGTCATCAACATGTTGGACCCAAACCCACCCCATATAGGCAGAGAAAAACTTTCAAGCCCCCTCCACTACCCCCAAAGAATTTCTAAATTCCCCCTGAATTCCTCCAGACCCCTCACCACATTTTGTGAACACAGCCTTACCCCACAATTGATCTCTTGTGTTCTCCAAATCACCTCTCTCTGAAAAAATATTATCCATTTAGTTACATCTCCCAAACAGGAACTTTTGTTAGAGGCTTGGAGACAACCGCGACCTATGACCCCAGCAACCAAGAATTCATCATCAACTCACCAACACTGACTTCCACAAAATGGTGGCCAGGATATTGTAAGTATAATCACCCGTCTTATTTATTAGGAAAACATGAAAATAATACCTGTTTAATTTATTGGCTGGTGATCATGTCTGTCTGTGTGTCTGTCTGTCTGTCTATCTGATGAAACGATATCTCAAGAACAGCTTATCAGATCAGACACATTCAATCCGTCCAGTTTTTGGTGGGTGTGGCTGACATTATCGTATACTAATTTTTCAGAAATCATATTCTCAGAATCACAGTGTCTTAGATTATGAATCTTCTAATAATCTTCTAATGATATGACAGATATCAAGGTGACGTAGAAGTTTAATGTTGATGGCACTGCTCCTTTGCATGTTTAATGAACTTTCCTTGTTTAGGGATATTATAACCAGTATGTATTTCAGTTGACTTGACTTTAAAAGTGACTAAATGTATATTCAAGATACTGTTACTATGAGCATGATATAACAATAATGAAAGTCATCGTGCATTTTACATTACTGCATTGCATATTTAACAAATTTTCTTAATTAGGGATATATCTGGATTGACGTAACCAAAATCGATAAAACTTCCTACATACATTGAAAATGCTATGATATAACAGTAATGAAAGTCATTTTGCATTTCTACATGAGCTAATTACTAATTTACATATTTAACAAACTTTCCTTATTACTTGGGATAAACATTTTGATTGACAGAACCAAAGTTGATGAAACTTTATGTGCACATAGAAGACACTGTGGTATACCACCAATCAATTTTGTTGAACTCTTTTATATAAGCCAACAAACAGATCTGCATATTTGATGAATTTCCCATATCAGGAATTATTCAACTTGCATACATGCCTAGAAAGGTAAAGTTTAAGGAAGAACTGTTGATTTCTCATGCCATGGAAGATTTTGTATTAATCTAACTTACACTGATAGTCAGGCCAAGAATCAATGTGTATGCACATGTATGCACTATGCATGTCAGCCTTACATTGTGTATTTTCATAGTTTCAAAATGTCTCCCTTACTGTCTTGCACAGTTTAAAAGACTGCAATCCCAGACTGGCCTTCAAATAGCACAGTGCATGAAGGTATACGGTATTTTTCAAAGAAGTGTCACTTCTTTCGAAAAATACCGTATACCTTCATGAGCTCTTTATTGCTTTTGTGCAATCAGCACACAGTTAAATATTGATTTTGTACTGATAATAATTTAAATGTTTAATGATGTTACAAAAACATAGAAACTTTTACACATGTATGATTCCTTTCAGCGGGTAAGTCAGCAAACTGTTGTATATTGATGGCCCAGTTGTGTTCGCAAGGGAAGAAATATGGTCTTCATGCATTTATTGTACCGCTGAGAAGATTTGACGATCATGAACTTTTACCAGGTATGTGTATTATAGATCACAAACGTAACCCCCCAAGCTGCTTTAGTTATTGTGTTCAGTATGTCAGGCAAAGTATAAACTCTTTAAACTACAACTACGACAAATGTCTTGATGAAGATTTACCCTAAAACAGGATGGCAAGGTTTTAATGATTCAGAAATGGCCTTGTTAGCTGTAAATTGAACATGTACATTTTGACATGTTGCACAGAATTCCTCACATCTTTTCTCTAAGTTACAGCTTGCACACTTACAACCTATCACTGATTGTCTTCCCAATCATTTTACACATCAGAGTGACAATAGCATAACAACACCTCTTTTTCCATAAAGAATTTTCACAGGTATATCATCGTTACCCATAATCTGTTAATTCCAGTGTACTGCTAAATATCTTAGTGCAATAACGTCAATCCAATGTAGCTATGTACATGTGGTGCACTGAGTTTCATGAAAAGTCTGGCATATATGGTAGTAGATATATGTAAACAAATATGTGATTAATTTCTTTGCTTATCCAGGTGTAAAGACCGGTGACATTGGACCTAAACTGGGTATAGGCAGCAATGATAATGGTTTCTGTAGATTTGACAACGTGAGGATTCCAAGAGAAAATCTCCTGTCAAAATACTCAAAGGTAACTTTACGGTTGATGGTTAACATTAAACAGAATCTGAACTTATTTCGGAATTCCTAAGTCCGAAAAATAACATTTCTATACTTAGTCTTAAATTTGGTACTATCACACTATGCATGTTCAATAATTTATTTTTTGTTGCAGATTGATCCAGATGGAACATATCATCCGCCAAACAATGACAAGATGGTCTATACAGGGATGGTTTTGTCAAGAATAGCACTGTTGGCATTGTCTGCGCAGATGCTAGACGTTGGCTGTACCATTTCAACAAGATACAGTGCCGTTAGAAGACAAACAGAGTTGACACCAGGGTCAGTAAACCCTTTCGCCACTATTTTCCTCTTTAGAAGTAGAACTTTTGCCACTAAAAACCACTTCTATTGTTGCAAACGTTGCAATCACAACAAATCAAGACAACATTTTGATACAGAAAGTTAACCTCTGCAATCTTGTGGCCCTTAATCAGTCCGGGTTATGTCCAATATTACGATTGACCAATCAGCGAACCTGCCGCCGCCAACGTCATGAATAATTAACCATGCAATCCTTGGCTCGCAGATTGTAATGAGTTCGGAACTTTCGGCCAGATTTTACTCTATATTTTTAGCACTAGGTAGTTTTTAGATGTAGACGTTATGCACAATGTTCGGTACGGTCGAGATGGCGACTGACACTGGTGGTTATTACATCGAATATTACTTCTTTGGATGATTTTCCTGGCCAGGTACCGCTCCTAGAAATCAGGATTTGACCCTTGTAAATTTACAGCAAGTTATTTGTCGCCAAATATCGCCTATTTTTGGTCGAATTTAATTTAACCTTTCCATCTGTAGCATGAAGAATGTTTCAAGCTTTGCAACGATGGGTCAACTGTCCTTGTCAATGATCGGAGCACGATGGAGCACGATTTTTTCAATCACCATGCATTTCCCGGTACGATTGACCCTCCGCTCAGAAAAACGCGCGCAGAATCAATCGCCGAGAAGTTAACCAGAAGCTGGTAAAGAGTACGGAAAACGTCCAATAACTCTTTGTCGAACATGGTCTACGGTAAAGAAACTCAGAAAACTATTCCTGAAGAAAATCTTACAATTTTTAACACGGTAGAACGTCGCAAATTGACTCGACACCTCCAGGTAGCCAACATTTTCACTCGATCGGTCACGGTGGATCTGTCAGGTCAGATTGCGATCTCAGCATAACATTTCAAAGTGAACCCACTTAACCTTTAACCGTCATTACATATACAGTATGTGATTGGTTCTTGCCTTAACCTCATTACATATACGGTACGCCATTGGCTTTTCCCAACTATCCTCTATATGGACATAACCCGGACTGTTAATTCACTTACTGTACTGTGAAAGGGGATCAAGGAGTGACTTTGCTGCCATATGCCATATTTTATACCTGTGATGGCTGTCTCACATAATGGTGGACAATTTGGCCAAACGCTGGAGCCCAAATTATTGCTGACAAAAACTGAATGACTTGAAATGTGAATCATCAGCTTGAATGAATGGATCATGAAGTGATAAACGTATGCCCTTGATGTCCGAAACATGTGTATATGCAAAGTTTTTGCTAACAAAGTTCAGGATTGAACTGTGACATGTAAAAGTTCATGCACGCATGTTTTCTAAAGACCTTTTGGTTTTGATAACTAACACATGAAAAGGAGGCAATAGTGTTTGACATTTTCCAATCAAATCATAATAATTGGGAAAAGTCAATTATTTACTCAATTCAGCATAACACCAAATTTTCACCTTATCTTTGGCAAGTATGGCTATAATTCTGCAACTTCTTCACACAGGGGTGAGGAACCACAGATTATTGACTACCAGTCCCAGCAGTTGAAACTGTTTCCACAATTGGCAGCAGCATATGCATTCAGATTTGCTGTTCACGATATTCGCACACGATGTGATCAGATTCAAGCTGATATTAAGTCTGGTGATATTTCCAGCTTGCAGGAGGTGAGTGAAAGGATGAACATTTTTGTGAGTGTCATTTTGATAATCACATTATAATTAATATATGAATTAATTCATGTGTGTTTTCAAATTCATCCCAAGCATCCTTTTGGCACAACAAACATTCTGAGGGTGAATATAACTGCAGTGTTGTACTTGACAGAATTTCAAGGGTACCATATATGCAAAACAGAATCAGGATAATTTCAGGAAAAAAAAAGGTTATATCCATAGCAACCCCACACTACACATTTACACCAATCGCACTTTATAGCTGCCAGGTCCTACATGTCTGCTGTCAGGTGATCTCTACGTGTATCCATGAAGTTTCTATAAGCTGTATTATACAATCATCTCAAGGGCCTGTATTAATTTTTTTTATTAGGTATTTGAAACATTTTCAAAACTTGTATCAATGAGAACTATAAGGAATAAAGTTTTGGTACAATTACAAGAGCTGCGTATCCTTTCAGAATATATTTGTCCTTCCATTATGTGTAGTGTATGTCTTTTTAGCTTCTAGCTCCATTGTATAAATATTGAAAAAGAAGCTATTAGTATATGGGTGATAACTGTCCAGCATGTTTCGTATATATCTTGTCTGTATATGTCTGTCTGTATGTTTGTATGCATGTAATAGTTATGATGCATGTATATGTAATATGTATGAACATTCATATTTAGGATGTCAGTCTGTCTATCTACTGAGTTAATTTTCTCAGAAATGATGGCTCTTGGGTGTGGCAAAATTTTTAAATGACATGAAATGTGAAAATTTCTGTATTTCTCAATGTTTTGTGGTATGTTAATACAAGTTGATCAACTATAGCTAGAAGTAGTTACCATCGATGGCAGTATTTTTGATATTGCATCATTGACATTATCCACTCGGTCTATTGTAATTAATACTGAATACAAAACATAATGTTTCTTGTAATATGCAAATTACAACCATATTTTGAGAAACATCAAAGTAACCACCCGGCATTGAAATAATTCTGCCAGCTTTTTATGAAACCTTCCTTTTTTTCCTCCCAAAGTTGCATGGCCTATCTGCTGGCATGAAATCATTCATATGTTTGTCTGCCAACTTGGGTTTAGAAGTGTTGCGTTTGTCATGTGGTGGCCATGGTTACTCCCAGGCCAGTGGTTTTCCTGCAATATATGGCGTTGTTACCGGAACAGTGACTGCTGATGGAGAATACAGTGTACTTATGCTGCAAACTGCAAGGTATTACGATTCACATAATTGCTGTTAAGTGTGTAGTTATGTACCCACTTGTAATATTCTAATTGTAAGTGCATGGTTCTATTGGCCTTTTCAAAGTAAGGCTACGGGTAGTTCACACCTCGAAAATGAAAGGCTTAAACTTTTGCTCAAACTTTTCTCAAGGAATCTTTTAACCATTCTCTTTCAAATCAGGAAAATACCAATCGGGGTCACCATGCAAATTTTGGTACTAGAGAAACAAATTACCCAAAATTTACCGATATTTGAAATTCCAAACTGGCCACCACCTCTTTATTAACTGTATGGCTAAAAATAAAATTTTCAATTTTCGAAAAACTAAAACAGCGAAAAATTTCTTACACCAAGAGCTTTCATAATTTTAAATGAGCCTCCACAAATGGTAGATCAGAAAAGAATTGTACAGTGAAAGTATATAGAGAGTCAAAATATCCTTCCCTGAGGTGCATTCTCCATACAGTATTAACACATTCATATTTCACCATCAAGTCAAGTTGCTTAAGTCTAGTGAAGCAAAAGCTGTCCTATATTGTACATAATAACAAAAAATTTAGCATTTGAAGACCCCTGAAAGCATGCAGAGATACTGTAAACATGATTTTTACCGACTAAAGCTGCATGTTAATAGACTAAGTCGAGTGGGTGAAATTAATGCATATGGTTTTGGTTCAATACTAACTTACTTGACAGATGGGTACATGATACTGGCTAGCAAGGAAAGGGTTAACGCGATCAACAGTTACAGGTATAGTATCCAGGATCATCCAGTCAGAGGGAAGAAGCATGTATATACCAGTACATCCATACATACAATAACTCGAGTTGTCACCAGGATGACTAAACACTGACTGACTTATTCATTCATCGCCGCTATTTAAATATACAATATACAGGTGCAGTGCCATATTACCAGATGCAATAGTATAACCATGCAAATACACAAATTAACATATTATATACAGTGTACAAGTTAAAGTCATTACATATCATCACTACAAGTTTCAGCAACAGCACTGCAGTTATAAATATACATTGGACGGTATAGCTGTCTTAATTGAAATAATGATGTCTTTGGCTTTTGCAAGATTGTAACTTATAGGGAAACTGAGTGACCAATATGATAATTGTTCTTGTTGGTATAGTATTTTACATTGCTACAATTATGATAATATTTCTACAATAGTGTTAATTTCTGACTTTAATACGTGGAATATTTTCTATTGATAACAACTCATAGGTTCCCTGCATATTAAAACAGTGCTTATCGGTAAACTTTCTTAATGTGTAATTTTAATAGCTACACTGTGTAGGTAAATCATGAAAGATGAGAAATTATTGAAGGAAATTTCAACTTTTACCCTGAAGTGATTCTTGTTTTACAAATTTCTTCATCCCTAGGTATCTTGTAAAGTGTGTTGCAAAGGCTGCATCTGGTGAGAAGTTACCTCATTCTATTGCCTACCTGACAACCAAACCAGAATCCAATTGTCAAGCAAAATCTGAAAATGATATACTGGATCTGGAGGTCTTGGTGAATGCCTACAAACACAGGGCTTACAGGTGAAGGCAATATTTCACACTGTGTTCTAGCTGTTTGCAAATATTCTAACAAGTCACGCTGACACTGCAGCTGTAATTCTTTATTAATGTACGTGTAGTTCCTTGGCATTGTCGTATCAACAATGCAGCTACATGTAATATTATATTGAGATCTAAATTGATTCAACAAAAAAATTGTAATTCTCAACCTGACACTTTCTCTGTGTAAGCTTTATTTACAAAGTATTGATACCTTTCATAAAAAAGTCAGTGACCCCAATCCTGTCATTTCTACCCAGTCTTAATCAATTTATTTAATATGTGTTGAACATTGGAGCACATTTTCATATTTTATGTGAGGGTAGATGTATTTCTGCTTGAAACATCACTATTTCAGCTGAAAAAACCAATGGCACATGTTCAATCTCAGGTTCAATCTCAATAAAAAAAATAGATAAGATAAAGGGAAGTCCTAATTCAAGTTGAAGCGGTTTGACTCCCTATGATTATGTTGATCTCTAAAATTAGTCAGTGCAGTATGGACATAGACTTCTATGGTCTCACCAAAACAATTGAAAGAATTCAAAGCAATGCCAACTTATTTGTTTTTATTGAGTGATTTTTCAATCAACATCCCGCATTCAAAATGGCTACTAGATCAGTTTTAGTGGGGAGAAAAGATTGATAGTCATGAACAGTAGAATCAATATTTGTAATATTGCAGACATTTGAAGGTAGGCATAATTTTGTTCTGTTGTTTAAATAATTTTCTACAGAAACTTTGCAGAAATAGCTAGAAAAAAATTATAGTATTTTCGAAATTTTTTCCCGTTTACGGTCAAGTAACCTTCTCATACCTGAACATCAGTACAACAGTTAATTTTAGTATACCAATACTTTCAATATGCTCTCACAGACTTGTAAATGAAGCAGCCAGACAGCTTCAACATGGCATACAGGCTGGCAAGCCACAACATGTTGCCTGGAATGATTCTCATGTGTATCTCATCAAGGCAGCTGATGTAAGTTTCAGTTATTTTTTGGAAAAAGTCATTTCAAACAAGTTATGTAATAGATTCAAAAACAAAAAGTTGGCTGAAAAAAGTGTCAAGACACTGCTTTTAATGAACATCAAGCATGAGGTTACAAGGCAATGGTAATTTTAGGAGTGAAAGCATGAAGCAATTAATCTGACTTCAAGATTTCTAAAATCCAAAAAATTAGCGCAGTCGGTGTATTTGCCTGGTGAGATCACAAAAACAATTCTGTAAATTTCCTGGAAGATTTTTTAAATTTCTGGGCAAGTGAAAGAATATTTTCCATTTCTGTATTGCAGGCACACTGTCATTACTACACTGTGATGAATTTTGTACAGTATCTGCAATCAACAGAAATGTCACAGCCTCTGAGAGATATATTGACCAGTCTGTGTCAGCTCTATGCCTTATATGGTATTGAAAGCAATGCTGGTGACCTGTTACAGGTATTTATCATATTATGTTGCTTTGCATGCAGTGTAGAGAAAAAAATGGGTGCTAAGATTTCAAATAAAATCTGTCTCCATTCAAGGCTAGTGCAAATAGCTGTGGTAAATCACTGTGCTGTTTACATCATGATGTAGTAATTTGCATAGTTTATCATAGACTAAGGTGATCAAAATATTATAATATCACCGTGCTTGGTTGTTGTTGGAGTAATTTCATTTGGAACAAGACAGTGGCTTTGAGAAGCCTCAAATCATGGTCAAGGGCATTGCATGTATACTTAAGAACTTTTGACCAGTGTTTCTGCCTTAAAGACAACATTGAGCAGCCAATCTTGGCATGCTCATCACACCATCTGGGATCATATAACTTGCTTGCAGTTAATAGAAAATCAATCAAGATGTGATTGTCACCAGCTTCACTGTTCCTCTGCAATCAAACCTGAAGGTATCTCGCACTCATTTGGTTATATAGGGCAACGATTGAAGTAATTAACCAGAATTTTGTTTAGAAAACATGCGATTGCCTCTCCTGTATTGACACACACTCCTGTTCCCCATTTAACCATAGGACGGGTACATGTCTGGAGAGCAGATTTCCATGGTAACAAACCAAGTGGTGGCATTGCTTGCAGTGATTCGTCCCAATGCTGTTGCCTTGGTAGATGCCTTTGATATTCCGGATGAGATGTTGGGATCCATACTTGGTAGATATGATGGGAATGTCTATGAGAACTTGTATAAATGGGCCAAGGAGTCACCACTCAATCAGACTGAGGTGAGAGATTATAGTGACCCGTTTCTTGATGGTCAATACATTGCTTTTCCATGTGAATACTTTCATAGATCAGTAAAACCAAACGTGCATGCCCCGTATATTGACCGTCCCATGCTCTATTGGATTCAATGGTAACTAGCTGATGATGTCATTGGCCACATACAGTAGTCATCATTTGATGGCAAGGGAACTATTTTTACCTTCTTCCTTGATAATTTTTGGATTAAAACATTTTTTCAAATTACACGTTTTACATAGAGCATCCAGTTTTTAGAAAATCGTGCAAGAAAATCAATATCCTGCATAACATTGAGTTTTTAAATATATCAATGTGCCAATTCCACGATGAAAATTATTCTATTTTGGAATGGATTTTCATCTAAGATAAAAATATTAATAGCATATATGATTGTCAATTGCAAATAAACCAAAACTTTCCGAGTAAAATCTATGTATGAGAGGCACAAGAAATAAAAACATAGCCCCAAAGAAAGGAACGTATGTACCCTCGGAGGCAGAAGACCATTTGCATAATTTGAGTTGAGCAAATGGTCACCTATCCTTGGGCACCTTCCCTTGTCTGGGTTATATATTATTATGGTATTCATCAATATGAATTCAACCTACAGCGGAAAATAAAATGGTAGCCAAAGATAGGTATTACTAAAATAAAATTTAAAGTAAAGACAACAAAATTGAACATATTTATTTGTTAGTGTATTATTTTGTCTGTCTGTCTGTTTATTTGTTAAGCCACCCTACGACAAGACTGCAGATAGGATTATGTTATTTTACTTTACGGCATAATATTAATTTGTGTCTTTACTTTTTGTTTTGTTTCATGATATACAGGTACACCATTCGTACCATGAATATCTAAAGCCATTGCTGACGGCTAGTCCTGTTGATGCCAAGTTGTAGAATATCAGAAGATGATTCAAACACTTTGTCATGGCTGGCTTTGTGACTGACTTTGTTCAGCAATAAATCAGCAATAAAGGGCTTCAAATCCACCCTCCAGAAATCATTTACGTGATTTGAAAAGTTTGAAAATTATTGTTGGGAAGAATATGATAATGGTGTTACTAGAAACACAAATATTTCATAAACCTGTCCAAGATTTTAGATTCAACTAGTAGCTCAAGATTTGAACAACTCTGAATTGTTCTTGCAAGGCATCTAAAGAGAATCAACATTCCATGTTCTCAAATATAACCATCGGTCATAGCTAGGTCATAAGTTTCAAAGAGACACATCATGACATATCCTCAAAATTTTAAATCATCGATTGAATGTTTCTGTGAGAAACATCTCAAAAATGAAATTAGCTTATACAATGAAGAAACTATAAAAAGAATGATGAAAATTTTCTTGAAAAGAAAAAGTACCTCGAAAGGGAAACTTTGCTCGTATATATGAATAAATGAGTAAATAAATGAATGATAATTTCACAGTGCATGGTACATGTAATGTATACATATCACTGTGGTTAATAATAATTTACATACTGTATTACATTAAAGAATGTATATATTATGAAATGTAATTTCAAAGAAATGTGTCAAGTATTTTTGTATTTTTTTCCCAATGAATCAATTTCTATGTGCTCTGGAACAGTGACATGAAAAATAATCATGAACACAGATGAGTATATTGTACGTAGAGCTTTCACTTGAAAGGAGCAAAGAGGTATTAGTGTTGAAAAATTGTGCCATGTATTGCATATTCAAAATATGCAAGGTCAAACATTTGTTGTAAAACAAGCTTTATTGTGAATAAAACAACAATTAATTCTCCAATTTGTTGTTGTGTCTTCTTCATAAACATGACAACCTTGAAAATAAAGTTACTCATCATTACCACTCCTATTAACCAGTCTGACAAATGGAAACTCTATCATGTACAAGAAATTTATCTTTCATTCAGCTGTCATTTACTTAAAGGTAGTACCAGTATGTGCCTCAAAAATGAAAGACTGTAACTTTTGCTCAAATTTTCCTCAAGGAATCTTTCAACTATCCTCTTTCAAAATCATGAGTAAAAATTGGAAGTCACCGTGCAAATTTTGGTACTTAACTACAGAAACAAATTACCCAAGTTTATCAACGTCTGAAATTCAAAATGGCTGCCAACTCTGTGTTAACTTAATGGAGAAAAAAATCGATTTTCGAAAAAATAAGACAAGTTTTTTGACACCAAGAGCTTTAAAATGAACCCCCACAAGTGGTAGATCATTACGAATTGTAAAAGTTTGGGAGTCCCAATGTCTGCCCACAAGGCGTACTCTACCTTAGTGTCTTTGGAATATCTGTTGGCCTGTCACTTTCACGTCTTCACCCATTTCCTTTAATACAACGCTGCTCACCTTATCATTTTCATCCTGTGGTGCATCTGCACTGCCGGATATTATGTTGTAAAAAATATTCTTCACTAAGTATCTTGAAATCTCTGGTGTCCAATTTGTAACCACACATTGTGTGTGAAAAATCAATTTTTGCATCAACTGACAGTTTTGAGTTTGGATCTGATAGTTCATCAACTGTAGCACTTGCAATTATGTGCAATTATGAAGTGAACGTCATTTTAAAAAATTAGAAGTAGCTTACTGTCTTTGTAAGGGAGAAATCTTGTACAACAATGTTACAACATAAGTTTGAAACTGAAAGAAATTAATGCCAGTGACAAACAAGAAATAGTTAGATTGAAGAACATGTTTGAAGACTGTACTTGGACTTGCTACTTAACTTTAAGGCTGAACAGATTCAGCTAGCTCCTGACCCAACGTCTTGGGACATTGATGAGCTAAAGAAAGTGATTGACCTGTTAAAATCAGCCAAACTAAAACTTCAGACAAAGCTTAATTTAACTATCAAAGAACGACCAAGGACAGAATAAAATATACAGAGAGTGTCATTACTAAATTGCATACATGAACTTGGAGCAAGACAGTACAGAGGTTAACGAGGTAGCGCATTCTGAAAGATGATGAAATACAAACAAATACAAAGATGAAGTCTGATACATGGTGATGAATCTGTTTTCTTGCATTGCTAACATGAATTATGTTATAGGCATCATATCAACAGTAATGAAAAGGCTTGTTGGTAAAAGCATCGGGTGACTGACAAGCAATGTCCTTATTAGCACCTTGCTTTTTGAAGCAAAACACGTGGCAGTTTTAAAGGCAACTGTCATCAATGAGTAATCCTGATAACTGCCTGTACCAAGATGATACAAGTCCAGAGATATTAGTACTAGAGATTTCAGCAGTAAAACTTCCCTAATGCACAAAATGTGGTGGTACAACATCTGATGCCCTGCATTCATTCGAACACATTCTTGATGACATGGGGGTTGTGGTAGCCAATGAAATTGACTCCAAAGTGATGAAAGTGGCCGAGCTGATGACACATCAATAAGAAACACTATATGTCTGATCAAGGACCAACATCTGATACTTTCAATAAGCAGATTGAACACTGAAAACCAAACTGCTGCAACCCCAGGCTGCAACAGTGACATCGAATTGGGACATGGTTCCTGATAGCAAAAAATCAGAACTGTTAACAATAAACTCTTTCTGCAAGGTACATGTGCTGTCAAACTTGAATAAACGTAATTGGAAATTAAAATTTCTCTATCTTTTGAATGGAAGCAAGATTTGCATCAACTACAGTACTATTAAATGACACATCAATTACCATGCATACATGAACTGGACATTGAAAATCTATGCAAATGTAAAAAAGCCACGCTACTGATTGGATGTGCCATGTTAAGTCCCTGAATCCCATAATTTTGCCATGTTTCAGACCATTGAATATTGCATATGATGTCAGTGAATATAAGGTGACTAAACTTGTGTCAAAAATAAACTGAAAAAATGTTCCATTTTTGTTGGAGAATGCGTTTGTTTCAAAATGTAATCCCTCTTTGCGTATGTCATGAAAATGCCCATCATGATTATTCAAATTTATCATACAGTCAACTTGATGCTGTATGAATTCAAAAACTCCTGCCCAGTGAATGCAAATGGCTGTGTCATCAGTAATCCCCCTATTGTGCGCCCACGGTCGTCCTGTAACTTCCCGTTTAAATCATGAACGGAAACTACCAAATAAGTTTCAGTTGTTGAGGTTTTTGTCATCACTCCATTGAGAAGAATGCACACCTGCGCAACAAAATTATGTAAACAGACTTAAAAGATTTTATTTGAACTTCTTTGCTTAAAACAGTAAAATTTACATAAAACACAAATCTGGCGATTTGGACTAGACCCTCCACCTTGAACTGCACTCACTTTCGTTATCTTTTTTTAAAAACAGTCCAAGGCAGGTACATGTACTGTACACTCATCTGGGCTTGCCAACAACTTCGACTAAAATACACTTAAACCTGGTCATTGACTTTTTAATGTCCCAGAATGAAAATATTTGAAATTTCTCAAGAAGAAAGAGACGTTCAGCCAGATATCAAATTTACAATCAACTTTGAAACAACAAGAGACAACATACCAAAGCAACGTACCACATGTACAAAGAGCAATACTATATGTATCGGAACTACCTCTACTTAAAAATATGCACACAATGTCGCTACAGATAAAGTCACTGATTTCTTTGAGGTGATTTACACCTTTCACAAAGCTATGTTTAGCAGAAACAGGTAGTGCTCGGCCAGCAAAGTGGGTATCAGGACGGTCACCCCCTGGACTTTTACACTGTGTTATGTCATATTTACCAGTTTAGGCTGGGGATAGCGTCAGGGTAAATGTGGTACATAGCCAGGGGGTAACTGACCTACAACCAGCATGTATGTATATATTGTTTAAAGCAATGTTTGCCTTAGGATAAATATGGTCACTTGTTTCACAATATAGAGGCAAAATGAATCTTCATAACGACACATTGCCTAAGCTTTACATGAGTGTATTACACGATAATCGTATTGTGTAATGTTTGTGAAAGGAAGAAATTGGTGCTCATTTGCAGAAAACATTTTTGCCCCTTGCAAATAATTGCCCATACACTGAACATTCAAAAGACCAGGAACCATGAAGAATTCTTACATTTGATCAAGTACACATACGGTATCAATGACTAAGTAAACAACATCCATACACAGCCGTGTTGCCTTTAGTACTTTTGGATCAAATCCTTAAAAAAATAAACATTTGTGCAGATATTCTTTAGTATGACCCAACTATAACTACAAATCTTTGGAGTGTGTGATCAATACAGTATGAACGTTCAATCATTTTAGAAATTATGAACTGATCAAATTGTCAACAAAAACCAGAATTCTGATAATATTCAGAAACACAGAGATCACAAGAACATATTAACAAATTTCTTGGACTACAATAATACTATTTTTTTCTCCTTTAAAATGGTGTAATGACTGTTGAGAACAGAAGATTTGGATAATGAATCACTTAATTAGTGGCAGTGCTTGAACCCTATGCGCACTCTACAAGAGCACTGGCACTTGGCACATTTCTGGCTTTGACTGGATTTGAATTGTTGATTTCCAGATAACTTTGTGAAATAAAGAGTATTTTCAACACTGAGACACCAATACTACACTGTTTTCAGGAGTCACATGGTTATGTTCAATGCCAGATACTTACGCTGGCCAGGATGAGTTACTCATAAAAAGCTGAGTCACTTACTCCAGCTGGTATGTGTATTACTGATATGCCGGCAGAATTGTGTGACATATCCTAATTTTTGGTCACAACACTTTGTCAGAGATACTGATTAACTGATAGAGTTATCTCGAAATTCAATAATCTCAATTCAATCAAAAAATGTGCTTGGCACCTGTGCTAAATATGCATTTTACAGACGTAAGATTTTTCCTGTTACCCCCCGGTAAACTGTACATGATGAACATACCAACTCGTAACTAAACAACTTAAAAAGAGTTTATGAGAAGACCAAGGAATAATGGACACTTTCTGATAGGCACAAGTGCATCAATGATACATTCAACATCCAGTCATAGATAAATGTGATAAATGATAGATGTACTGCTGGAATTATTCAAACATCAAATAATGTTTAAATGCTAGCAAACACTGTTAAAATTCATGTGTGAGCCACTTCCCTTCATAACGTTGTAAACTAGAAGCATTTTAATGACATGGGGAAAAAACCTTGCGACAGACAACTGGGTAAAGAGTTTCTCAGTTCCCTTTGTCAAAATTCATACGTCCAGAACATTATACAGAGCTAACTACTGTGCATGACTAAATTGCAAGGTGGTTGGATTTCTTTTGTGCCAATAAGTACTGAAAAATACTGATTATTTGGTTGGTGCCTTGATGTTTGTCGCTGTGTCACTTTCTTAGACAATCAAGAAAATTAGAAGACATATCAGTCATATCCTAGAAGCACTGAACAAGTCAAGGTGACAAGTTAAGATGACATTTTAACACTTTTACCCAATTTCATGATTTTTGAATCAACAATCCCAAAGTACACTAGTATTAGTTCATAATAAAATTGAAGATTCACCCGATTCATTTGGACAAAAACCTATCGGTACCTATGATCAGCATGCGTTTAAGCAGAATATGTGATGTGTTTGAATATCATGCCACTCTGTCTCTAGAACAACACGGCATAACTGGATGTCTTTGAACAACCTCATCCCAAACAATGCTTTTGACTTTGTTAAAGCCCTAGTGTGTAAAACATTTGCATGACATTATTACATTAGTTTCAAAACACTGTAAGTTCTTTTCCATTACATGTGTACATTAAATGATTGAATACATTTGAACAACGACATAATGTTGAGGCTCGCCAAAAACATGGCCGAGCATGAAAAGCGCTTTGATAAATTTCTAAATAAATTTATGCTTGGTTGGTAAAAGATAAAATTAATCATAATATGGTAAGGTGAACCCCAACAAATGATATAAAGTGAAAGTTTTTTGTTTATGACACTTCTGTCTGAATATATTGTGATATTTAAGAATGAAAGCAAACACTGGTGGTCAAACTATGGGAAGACATGCCTACAGTTGTGAAGCTTTACTGCTTCAATAGTAAAAATGAAGTGGCGATAAGATTGGGTGCTATCTTGTGTGAAACATATGAATGAAAAAAAAATTTTTACTACTAAAGCTATTGGATAAATCCAAGTTTGAGACCTACTTACAGTAATGAAGCAATTTCCACACCTTTCCTGTGCTGTGAACGTCACACATGCCATGGAAAATCACAATGACGACACGGAAAAAGCCATTCATAGCTGTAGAATATTATTCCAATAGTAATAGTGGCATTGGTAAAAATTTGGCTCAATGAATCTTTGATATATTAAGATTTTCCACCTTTTGCAGTTCTTTGGCTGCACAGAATGAAAACAAAACGGCAGCCAGGTAAAGACTTAGTACACACAACCATCAAAATTGCACCATTGGATCAACAGTTCACTTGCTCTGTGATGAGATGATTATAATTGAATAAATTAAGTCATCCTTTGAAACTAATGCCATATTTAATTAAGTCTATGTAGAGGTGTGTTTCAATTTCTGTGAGGCCCTTGTAGGTTCACAGAGTTTGTAACACACAGCTAGGTTTGTAACACACAGCTAGGTTCTAGACTACCGGTAAAATTTGGCTCTACGAATTCAAATTTGGTCATCACTCATACAAGATTTGATGGACATGATTCTCTCAGCCTTTTATCATCAAAGGACAAAAAAGTCTTCTACGTCTAGCTTTTCAAAAATAATATCAATCATGTGATACATGTTGCTGCTGGTAAAAGCTTTTTGTACATATCTTTTCTTGTGGTAAATATCATGAAAAATTTATCCTCAAATAAGCTAGATGATGACAGATAAAATCTTTCTGTGCTGGTAAAAACATAAACCAGTTGACACATAGACACTTTACAACACAATATCAACATCCATAATGCACGCAATTTACAAGTTTGTTAACTTAAGTTGTGCGACTTTTCAGAGATCAAGGTTTGGAAAATGCTATGAATTCAACATTCACTGAGACAGCAAACAGCATGATAGTGAATGCGATCAAAGGTCTGAAACTTGTAATTGGGTTCCTTTGATCATAAAATGGCATTGGCAGCCAGTCTATTGCACTTTGAAATCACAAATGATCCCCCAGTGATCGCTTGGAAAACGTTTACATGACGCAAGTCTCTCTGTACCAATCAACTTGAACGTTAGTGGAGTGAGGTTCGGAGGATCGCAGCCTTGTCTGAGGAAAAGCCTGTCAAAACGACACCTGGGTTTGTTTTTGAACCTCCAGTCTAAGTTATCATTGGTGGAGAGATCCCAGGTGTACACGGCATCTGTGGGGCTTCCACACATCTGCCAAACATCATTGATACCTTCAGGCAGTCCACCAGTGTCAGTAATCTGAAACAGTCCACAAAATGTTCACTTTTTCTCTGTTCCATATTGTATAGTGTACGGACTCAATGGTGTTAAAATCAGAAAGGCAAAGTATTTGGAAAGATCTAGTACGTCCATGGTTACGTGGGCAATTTTCATGAATGAATAGACGAAAGTAAAATAAGAGTTTGAAAACTTGATTTACACAGCAGGCATCAAAATAAGTCAACACAGCAGTAGACCAGAAAAGTACCAGTATTATAAATAATTTGAGTCCATAAACTCCCTGATGTGCTTCTACCCCAAGTACACTGTAGATGTTGATCACACAGGACATGTATTGGTAATGGGTAAAATGTTTGGATAGATAACATGTGCATGTTTTGTAGTGCTACTGACCTCCTTATCTCTGAGGTTTGTGTCACCACCAAAGATCACTGTACTCCTTGCATTGGCTTCTGACATCTCCTTCAAAACTTTGCTGAACTGACGCTTCCTCTCAGCAGCATGTTCTTTTGTGCTTTCCAGGTGGGACGTCATTAGCACCAGATTTATATTTGAAAACTTTGCCTGTAACAGCAAAAGTGCATGCACTTAAATACACGTATGTGGTTTTCTCAGCATTGTAGACCAACAGATTTTTATAACTCCATAAACTGTTAACTTTTGTGATAATTTGTATGTGTAACAGTACATGTTATATTTTACAAGTAGTTCAGTGTTTCTGCTTTAGGGTTAGAGTTCATGGGTAAATAGTTTGGGAACCCCGGTACCATTCCTCCCATCTGCTAATACAACTGCTTTGACATACGAAGAGGAACTCCATATGACTTGGGGAACCCTTGCAAAATTTACCAGGATAATGCCTTTGACAAAAACACTGCAGCTGGATCAGTAACCTTCCTATGCAACAGATACCAGTGATGACAATAAGTTTGTGACAGATGGAGAATTGTCATTTGAAGACATGAAAAGATGCTGATTCCCTCTGGTTCCAGTCCCGGCAGATAACCTTTTGACCCTGATTAATGTTACTCCATATATACCAGTACATAAAGGTCACACATCCTATTGAAGAAATTACACGCATGCTGTGTCCAGGGGTTATGGAATTAAGACTTACCTTGACTGTTAAAAGATTTCTCATCATCTGACTCGCTGGAAATCTTTGTATGCTATGGTCTAACAAGGTGACTCTACTTTTCTTGAGTAAGACCGATGTGAAATAACCCTGCGAGTTTCCAGGAATAGCGATGTACGTCGGTGAGCACATGGTCTCTATGTAAGCAAAAGTCTCAGGGATGACTTCTTGGAGATAAATGATGTCTGGTAAATGACTGAAAAAAAGGGAAAGTAAAGTTTGTTGTCACTTAGGATCAATGTCCATTAACCCTCTCCTGCCAAGTTCATATGTCACCATCAGGTCAAGTTGGTAATGTAGCATTGTAGCATAAACAGGTCCCATATGTTTCATTTTCACCAAAATGAGAGTATTTGAAGGCCCCCGAATACGTGATTATTAGTGACAAAACCTGCTACAACATACCATACTAAGTAGGTGAAATATACAATACAGATTGAGAAAAATACTGCATTTTGATGACTTGACACATATGGAGAAGTGATACTGCCTCGAAAGAGTTAATATGACTAAGTTTGATCTCTCTAAAGTATGTTACAGTACATGATGCACAGTATGTTCAATATACAATGTTACTGTTCACTCATGAATTCTTACTCAGATTGGAATTCAGTCATCAACAATAACATTTGAAATTACTTTCACTGAGAGGGTTGCATTGACAAGTTGAACTCCAGGCATTTCAAAATAACTTTGGAAATAGAATAGAAATTGTATTTTAAACGTAGAATGAATATACTGGAAAATACATCAAAGTACATGTAACAGCTTACAGAGCATTAAAAGCAAATCCTTTAGCATGGAACACCCAGTGTTCTACTTATGTACTCATCTCATTCAAGTCCTGCAACAATTCTTTGAAAACCATTCAATGTATATCCTATGAAACAATTTGCTTTCTGTTTAATCTCATCAGAAATATGCCTCATAGAATTGGAAAAAATGCTCATTATCAAACTGTAAGTAAGTCTCATTGGCACTGCCGAGATCAGACAACATTTTGTACCATTTTAATGTATCTGAAATTTATGATGAAGAAATGATGAATTAGCAAATAAAATCTCTATCTTACCTTTTAATGGTAGAACAGACTGCTTTTGTTCTCTCTGTGATGTTTCTCTCATCCAGACCATCAACATTCCATGTCAATAACTTCAACATTGTGGGATCCATCTCCGGTGTTTCAACTTCCGTGCTGGAACATCCATTGCCTACAAGGGCATAGTCAACTGCTACTCCTGATCTATGAAATATAAATTATTAAATAATGTTTTTTTCAGATTGGAATATAAGAGAGTGTCATTGATTGTACAGTGTAGGTGTGATACTCTGATACTCATTGTATAATACATTTGTCATCTTCGGGCACAGATAAGGTTTATTGATTTCCATTCATTTTGTTAGTGAAAATGAAATTACATGCAGGTTTATCTTGAATTATCTCATACCAGTATATTGATGGTGCAAATACAACGATCTGATTGGTCGAGATGCAAAAAGGACCATGGTATATTGGCGATATACCACGGCTGGCATACGCATAAACTCTCAGCTTGAGCAAAATTCCTGAACTGGTCAAAATCTCCTGGTATACCATTGCTGGGTGTACTTTATTTCTTACATATGCCACAGAAATCAATTCACACGTTGATTATTGAAACCTTATTATTGACTCATATTTATGTGCTCCTGGTTCCCTGAATGGTCTGAACAAATTAAATCCATGATAAAAAAACGTTGGTTATTTGCAGTGACTTGGAAGGTTATATCTGATTGGCAGATTGTCATTATTTATAGCAACATATGGAGTCTGTGATGAGTCCCGCTGATTGGCTGTTTTAAAGTGAGTTTCAGCTGACCAGTTGGCTAATAGTTTCCAAGATGATGCACATTATATTAGCCCCAACGACCAGATGAAAAAGTATGGAGACAAAAATTCTAAAGGGGGAAAAGTCCGCAAAAAATATTTTTTCCTAAGACCTGTTCGGCATAAAAGGGTGATAATAACATTGGTTCTAAATGTACGGACAGTATGTTCATCCTTCAAAAAGTTATGACTGCAAATATGGCTTGAGTAAAATTAGATTTCTATGTTTTTAAGACTACACAAATATCATTTTGCAAAAATAATAAGTGATAACTGCAAGCTGAAAAAGCAAATTCACTCCAGATTTGTTCACTTACTCATAGGTGACAACCATATCTGGAGAACTGCTCCTCGATGAACCTGACCCTGAAGGTGACATTGATGCTCTATCCAAGTCATCATCACCAGTGTTTCCGTGGTTACTTCCCTCTGACGGGTCACTACCATCAAAGTAGGAGTTCACAGCAGCCTTAGTTAAGGAAACAATATTAGTTTGTTCAAATTATTATTTCTAAGTAAATACAGAACAAGATTGGCCATGTTTGAAAAAATATGCCAATTAGCACAAATATGTCTGCACATTACATTGATTACATGGTGAATGCGCAACAGTACAAACTGGGACACTTACAAGTCTTATAAAAAGTGACATTATTATATAAAAGGAGGTTTATGGCATCGCTTTTCATAAGACAACTGCATGGAGCTTGGAGAGGTTGTTTCACATATGATTTACACTTATATAAAACATCAATTTGCTGGTGTTGGAAATAAAAGAAACGGAATGGGTAGATTACAATATTTTGGAATACATTGCACACTGTTACCATGGAGTTAAAAAACCTCCAAGTTATTGCATATGAAAGTTTAAACAAATCTGTGTAGGACAAGAAATTATATACGGTCAAAGTCACTTACAGTGAAATTTTGTCAATATCCAGTTGGAATTTCTTTGATCTTTTTAGCTCTCAAGACTCAATGGCAGACAATGTAAAACAATTGAAGTGTGTATTCAATCTCATTGATTGGGTTTTCCCCTTTACTGCCTAACATATTACATAAATCACATCCGGTATATATTGCCTTCCTGTCGCAATGTGAGAGTCGACCTATCAAGATTGTTAATCTGACCATGAGCT
Organism: Ptychodera flava; assembly: GCA_001465055.1. Classification (NCBI taxonomy): domain Eukaryota; kingdom Metazoa; phylum Hemichordata; class Enteropneusta; family Ptychoderidae; genus Ptychodera; species Ptychodera flava. Next base: position 55,475 of record LD354648.1, read on the forward strand.
GCTGCACGTATCATCGCACTGACATGATATTATTTATTGATGAGTCAGCTGGCAAGATCATTGAGTGAGGTCATTTGCTGTCCCACATTGCCTAGTACTGCGATTCACAGCCGATCATTCCCTTGGGTCACATGGTTTTCGGCTTAGTCCTGAGTGTAAGATCAGACCCTTCACTCGCGCTCTTGACCTGTTGCATTTGATAGTACATAAATAATACGATACAAAAGGCGCACACACATAATATTATTATAAATACGTTTGACCCACGTTCGCAGTGCTGTATGTACGCACAAATGAAAACGAGCAACTGAACACCCAGTGAAAATAACGGACCATCAAATGTCTCGTTAAAATGCAGGATTCTGAGAAAGAATTCACTGAGCTCACTATTACGTAATTGTATCGTTTGTAAAAAGGTATAAATCCCATTCATATTGTGTAATACAATACGGTGCACGCTTGCCTCGAGTTGCCAGGCCTTTTCACGGAGATAGTATTCCGCCAGGCTGGTGTCTGTTCCAGTTACTGCCGCAAATTCTTCGCACAATGTTCTTTGCTCGGAATTAATGCATTCACTGACGGCCGCTGTAGCCATTGCATCGTATTGTTTAGCCTTGCCTTTCTACAGTTTC
>LD354655.1:24177-46855 GCA_001465055.1 Ptychodera flava
TTTATTACTTCCGCTGCTAGGCGACGGAGTCAGTTTTATGAGTATATACAATTCCGATCCATGCAATCCCGCATTTCCTCCTAAAAAAACTGAAACGAAACTGTTTCTAAATAACACAAACCCATAGCTACGAGTACCTTTGAATATATATGGCCGTCGCCTGGGGTAAAACATACTCAATTACGCCAATTTAATCGACAGCATCGTAAATTAACCTTTTCTGAGCTTCCGTCGTAATTGTTACACCTGTTATGAAACGGGTAAAGCGTTTTGCTGTTTGAAACGAGCCAGGCGAGTGTTGATGTTCGCTATTAAAGACGGCTGCCCATTGTCGTTATTGAGGTTGGAACGATGTAATTAACACTCGACGCATTGGATGAAATGTCGGTAAAATGAATCATCCAAAATTACATTTGTTACATCTGCCCATCGGTCGGCATCGCGAGTTATCACTTCGTGAGTAAAACAGCCGTAAACATACCGACAGTCATATGTCGAAAACCAAGCCTTGTACGCTATCGTATGTATTGCCGCCGGAGTTACAATGCCACCCACAGTTTTGCATAACAGACTATTTTACCCTTTAAATATGGTTTTCGGGTAAATCCTGGCATTACTTCATACGCCAACGTGGGGTGAAAGAAGTCAGCCCACGCAAAAACAAATCAGTTTAATTGGTAAGAGAGCGTTATCTGCTATATTTCACATACAGAAAGGTTAGTTAAACGGTTTCTATGGTGAGAGCATTTGACCTGTTTCCAGCATGAAAAAAGTAAAGATAAAAAGTTGTAATGTCGAGCACAATTGGTGATAAAGCTGATGTCACCAAAATGTAAATGTTGACAGTTGTCGAAGTAGGGAACACTGCCAATTGTCAAGTTGAAAATGGAACTATATCTTGATCATAGCATTGGTGTTTTACCGGAAATATGCATTTTAATCTGCCCGTTCAAGAGGTTTCTACCAGCTGGATCTATATAACTTGGTAACAGGGACCTCTTCCTGTCTGTGAATAAATTTATCAAACACAGTCTCGGTTCTGGTCATAACCGACTTTCCTGCTATGCCTTGATGAGTCGTTACCATTAGAAACACCTACGGGGTGAGCATGTAGAACAAAAAGTTGAATTCAGATCGGAAGTTGAATCGTGTCTCGGCAAATCCCCGTTCACAAGTTGAAATACTAACGGCTTCTTGCGCAATTCAAACCCTTTAAATTTTTGAGACGCTTTCATGTCGGCGTGTACTTTGAATGTGATCCGTCTTGGATATCTTGTTTTGTGTGAAACGTGTGGAATCGTGATGCCCGTCCCTTGAATCGAGCATTCGCCTTATCGAAACAGTATTACGTTTCCTCCCAGACCGTCGGTCACTTGGGTTTTGTGTTAAACGCAGCTGTTTTTCCAGTCAAGCGTTCACGATGTCGGGCCTTTGAAGGATTGATTGTCTTACCAGATGAATTAGTGAACCGGAAGTCACCTGCACGACCGGGGTTCAGTTCGCCACAAGGCTTCAACTTAAAAACCTTCACAAAATCGCATTCGATGTTCAGGTAGTATGCTCCTAGAAAGTTAAGGACTTCAATTTTGCTAAAACTTTCCTCAATGGAGCTTAACCATTCTCTTACTAATTCAAGAATTAAAATCAGGGGTCACCGTGGAAAGTTTGGAGCAAGAGGAGAACATTAACATTTACCAAATTGATATTTTAAATTCAAAGTGTCCGCCATCCCTGTGTTAACTCTATTGAGAAAAATTAAATTAGGATTTATGATAACCATGACAGTGGAAATTAAATTATCACTGTGACTGCATAAGAGTGGCCTGAATAAAATTCGTCTTTCTTGAGACGTGCGTTGGTTTGTTCAATCAAAACTCGTTTCCTTTTCATCCTCAAGAGACCTGGACATGTAAGGACATCATAAAACCTAGACTTTAATATTTATTGCTTTTAATGATATCTTATACCCTTCTTGTGTAAGACCATCAAAATTCATAGTCTCCGGCACTGTCCTTTCGATAAGTTTACAACGTTTCCATAAAACCATTATTCGCAACTCACGACATCAATATCGTGGACGTGTGTCTTAGATGAAATTCGGCAAAGCCGACTGTAACAAAACGGGAAAGGGCGACCTCATAGAGTCGGCGAACCTTTAGAGCGTTGATGTGTGTTCTTTTTACGGCGAAGTCTATCTGTCCAGATGTTCACTGTTGCCGTCTTCTAGGCTCTCAGTGGGATTCATCTTGTTAGTCACCACAAGGCAATGATTATAAAGGACTTTTGTGCCTAAAAGTTTGTCTTTATTTGCATATAGTTAAGTCTACTTCAAGCAGCCCTGAGCATATCCGTCAGTCTTGTACGAAATGTTCTTGTCTTACTTTCTTCCTTGTCCGGACTTTGACCTCACTGTGCTGCTGACGCAGAGCGTCTTTCTGCCGTCTGAGCCCGACTCGTGTTATGTCAATTTATGAAGAGCGTAAACTTATCCGCCAGGAAATTATGTAAGTGGATTTGCTGTCTTGCGCGCGTATACAGAAACAAAGCTTACCTATATCCTCAGGTGCGCTTTCAATGCTAAGAGTTTGAAGAGACTCATTCCGAAAAATTCTCTCGGTACTACAGTCAAAGCCTCTTAGTGAGATTAAATCAGTGCATAATTATCATAGCTCAGTAAATGGTTCCACTCGTGTGTGAAACAGTCTGATATAACCGGTCATAAAGTCGCCTCGCACTGCTTCTATGTGTGGTATGGGGTGACAAAATGCATTCGTGCCATACCTTTTCCCGCCCTCAAGCACATACTGTATAAAAAACGGTTTTAATGAAAGTTCTTTGAGGTAGAATTTAATGCACCTCGGGAAAAGGTATTCGAACTCCCTCTCTCAAAATTCGACAACTAATTTTTTGTCAACTACTGGTGTGGGTTCCTTTTCAAGTTTTTTGAGTAACTAGAATTCGACATTAAAATTATTACATTTCTTTTCTGATCTACCACTTGTGGTTGCTTATTTTGAAGCTCTTGGAAAAAGAAACATTTTCACCATCTTAGTTTTTTTCAAAACTCTTAAATTTTATTTTCAAATATCAGTCAATGTTCGGTTATTTCTTTCTCTAGTTCCAAGCTTTGCGTCGTGCCCCCTGAATTTTATAATTTATTCCTGGAGCAAATGGTTGAAAGGTGTTCTAAATAAAGTTCGAGCAAAATTATAAATCTTTAACTTTCGATATGCATACTTTCTTAAATGTCCTTGTTCTGCTGTCGCCATAGAGCAAATTAGCCAGTCCTCAGAGTAAAAGGCCTACGACGTGATCAAGGATTTATTCTGGTGCCATCTCAATTTTACCTGAATGTCAAAATAGGGAGATTGCTATTTCAAGAACAGCACGTTTTTCATTATACGTCGTCATATAAAAAGGACATAGAGGTATTAACGTAGAACGCTCCTCGAGGACAGACCTTCGGACTCTCGACCTTTACAATTCTTGTCTGATATACCACTTGTGGGGGTTCATTTTTAAGCTGTTGGTGTGAGAAAACTTTTCACCGGCTTAGTTTTTCGAAATTCGAAAATTTTATTTTTCCCGATAGAGTTAACACTGGGATGGCGGCCATTTTGAATTTTAGATATCCCTAAATCTGTCATCTTCGATGCGCATACTACCTTGAAAGCAAAACATAAGCAATCCGAGTCTCAGAAAATTATATACATTGTGGTTCTTCTTGTTCATTTCAGCACTTCAATCACACACACTCAGACTCACATCCCTAAATTTCAATCAAGTTAGAAGTCGCAGAATCAACAAAACGTGAATCGAGTGTAGGCCTAATACTTGTGTAAAAATCTTAAGGAGGATGGAAGGCGATACAAATCGACCATAACGAACAAAAATAAGTAGAAAGGCGCATGTGTGCGAACCAGTGAGATTCCGTCACTCTGTTAACCTGGATCGTTGAACCTCTCTGTGAGATGCGCCGACGTTGGTGCCAAAGAAAACTCACAAGGCGAAAAGGAAGCGCTCCTTTGTGAGAAAAGTCGTTCCCACCACCGGCTATATTACGTCAATGCACACGTGTCAGATTAGCTTCATTGAGAGGCACACAATGCCTTTTCCTGGCATTGCCCGAGTTCCAGACGATTGTCGGTTATCTAGACCATGCAAAATGTGCGTCAACAGAAAGAACTTCACCTGGGGGACAGAATTTAACCTAAAGAAAAAGGGTCTCGGATTTCTCCGCTGAAATAAAGGCGGATTATACCTGGATTCTTAACTTCCTTATGCACTGCGGTGATAAAGGAATACCCAATGCATGTTTTCGGGTGAAGAAACTGATTGTGATACGTATAAACTCTCAGAATATTAAAGTATCGTTAAAGATTCGCCTTTTTGGTACACGAAAATACATTTCTCATAGTGAAATCAGATCTTCAACTGTGAGAAAGAGATACCTGAAGATATGCTTTGTTTTAGACACCAGACAACCAGCGAACGAAAACACTCAGACTAAGCTGCCGTATGTGTTAGGGTAGAATGTGTCTCGGAATATAGATATTCTAACCCTAAAGTTTTACAATACTCTTTTGTCTAGCACTTATAGGGATTCATTCTGAAGATAACTGAGTAATTTAAGTTTTCACCTGATTTTTGTGAAAACACAGACATGGCAGCCATTTTGAACTTCGAAATGTGGGTAATATTGTTTAATTTGTGTGTCGTGTACACAATTGTGCACGGTGACCTCTGATTTGTATTCTTGATTTCAAAAGGAAACGGTTTAAACTTCCTCACGGGAAGCTTAGGCAAAGGTTTATGTCTTTCAGTGTCGAGGCAAGTGCTACCTTAGCTAGCGAGAGGCAAATGCTCTCCGTAATCATCGCCTCGGGGACAATCTACAATTTTTTTCTGCCATACAACTCGTTGGGGTCCATTTTAATGCTGTTGGTGTAAGAAAACTTTTCACCGGCTTACTTTTGCGAAATCCGAGAATGTTATGTTTCTCCATAGAGTTAACACAGGGATGGCGGCCATTTTGAATTTTAAATATCGGTAAATCTTGGTAAATCTTGTTTGTCTAGTACCAAAATTTGTACGCTGACTCCTGATTTTTATTCTTAATTTTTAAAGAGAATGGTTGAAAGATTATTTAAGGAAAGTTTGAGAAAAAGTTTAAGTCTTTCACTTTCGAGGCGCATACTACCTTAACAAGATTTTGGAATAACATTTGTTTCGTCCAAACTTCTTTAACCGCGGTATCGAGCTGCCATTAAGGAGTCAGCACACTAATGTACATGTACAATGTATTTGCCTAAAAGGGTAACAATGGCGTCTATGCTCGGTATATATCAAGATTTCATCAGAATCATTTCCCAAAAGCTATCCAGTTTAACTAGCTTGTTCGGTTGTCAGATCGTGACACAACAAAGTTTTGGTATACATTAATATGAACAACGCTGTAGTGAATGTCCTTATCGTGTTTCAATAATCTTTATGCACCTTTCCCGACAACACATACTTTTGTGTAGATGTTTTATGCACGAAATTTCAGCATCGTTAATCAGAAAAAGTGAACGGGAGCACTGTTTAATCTTTTATGGTGTGTTTTTGGATTCGGCCGGGGATAGAAAAAGGAAACATTTTTACAAGAAACATACAATAGGTATGATCAAAATCGTTGTCAGCGTCGAAGGCACCTAAGTCCCCTAGTTTGTAGACAATCCATTGTCAATTCATCCTATGAATTTTGCCGCGATCTTGTCCTTTAGTAAACCATGTAGACATGAAGCGTTTTTCCTGAAACAGAGATAAACGCTGTCTCATATGTATGAGAAACCTTACAAAGACTTTTTATCGAAACACGTGTCATTCGGACAACCTATGTAAAGAATAAACTGAATTCTCCTTCAGGACAATTTTAGACAAGGTTTCCTTGAGTAACAACATCATTGCATCTTCAAAGTTAGTCGAGTGTCTCTGACATTCAGCCTGGTCACGTTTGCGGGATCAAAACAAGAACCGCTTCATTTGTCAGAATCTGCCCTGAAGCACACACACAAACCAAAACCGATCGCTTGTGCAGAATCTTTACAAAATAACATGTATTTCCACCGAAACGCCCGAGAGAAAAACATGTTGAATGCATAGTGCTACGTCATTTGCGAAAAACACTTGACAACTCTATGGTAATTACAGACGCTCTGGAATCTGATTTTCGTCATGGTGAGCCTGGGGCAGAGTTAGCGTCACATGACCGCCTTGTCACTGTTGTATGCACAGCTGAAAATAAGTTTTCACGTACTTGCCCTGTACGAACTGAGAATATACTCGTGTTTTCATCTCGAGCAGCTGAGAAGCGCATGTTACGTTTATGTTTTTAGGGTTAGAGAGAAATAAAGGTTAGACTTAACTCATAGTGTTAACATGAATGAGCTACTTTTAGCCACTGTGAGATCCAAGGAGCTGCTTTCCGCTTGTTGATGCGCTTTTGTCTTTCATGATTTCTTTGCCGTGGGTGACCATACGTATTGTAAAATAATATTACTGATACAGTATTGTGATAAAATATATGCAAAGGCCAATAAATGATGTATATATCGATAACCACGAGGTGTTGGCTCACGATATTCCCCGAGCGCGTCACAGTAAAACCGCCACAGCGACGCGGTTCATCGTGACATTTTAATTTAAAAAAAAATCAATTGATTTTCGCCGAATCGTGAAGGGTCTCACAAAAATCTTTAAGTATCTCACACCTTAGGAAGATTGAGGAAGTAGGCGAGATAAGATGCAGTGAACTAGCAATGTCATAGCACGTAATGGGTCAAATTATTATAGCGTTCTTGGAATTATTGCAGGCTACACACCAAAAACCTCTATTTTGAAAGGTCAAAGGTCAAGGAGGAATTCCAGAGACAAGCATCATTCCAGAAGGAATGTCAGACACGCTAAAATAGTATAAAGAATTGGCTTGACAGTGAAACTTATCTCGGAGAAGATAGCGATAAAATGGGACAGAGCTGAGGTTAAACGGACTGTTTTGACGAGCTCGTTTCGCCGGAGAGCGCACAGGGGACGACACATCAAATAACGCGTTGATTCGAAGCGTGAGTTGCTGTTACAGTGCTATTGACTTAGACTTTATGACTGAATGTCCTTTGTGGAGTCAAATGCTAGATCGATATCTGCATTGAACAAGTTGCATACTAATGACCTAATAGAATGATCAGTTTGAAAACACAAAGCACTGGTACAGCGGATTTACAGGCCCATTAACGTTTATCTTCTTGTTAGTTTTTTTCTAAATACTGTCTTTTACTGAGCAGAATACACCCACGCTTCCTATGTGATACGTTTTCCCGCTCTCAACTCTATCGCACTGGAAACAGTGAGTTTGGATTCGAAGAAGGTAGATTCAAAGGCAGTAACATGAACAAGAAGAAATCACAGCTGCAGTGGTTCACGCATGAACAAGAAATTGCCTGATATTGTCTCGAACCTAATAAAGTTATTCGAACAAATGAAGCTGAAGAAATCATGCCGAGCTTTCGTTTTTCCCAGTACAGCTGAGCGGGGATTTAAACATTATCTTGAAGGGACATTATGAATCATGTCAGTGTATAGCATTGTTGCGCTCGTAGTTAGGGGAATTACGAGTGGAGAGGTACCAGTCTGGATCGTAATGCTTTAAGTAACTGAAGCTGACACACAACGATGTAGATTTAACACAACCTTGTACTTTACTGCAAGATGGCAACCGTAACGTTACAGTCCAAGGTCTGATCCCAAGTCTCTAGTCTAAGTTCTCTACAAAGTTAAATACATATTCAAACTTACATAATTACAAAAGTTATCACGTGGTAATTTTCCCGCCAGTCTTTGATTGATTCTTAAGATTAAATAAGATCACACCATGGAATATCCCGTTCTCGATTGTTCTCAATGAAATCTTAACCAATAATTAATTAAACTATCACACTATCTCTTATCTGCTTCTCGTACGATCTGAGTCAATGAACTTCACACGCCTTGGCCACGTGAGGGACGCTTCAAGATATAATCTCTACAGGGAGGGGCGTTACAGTATAATCTTTTTACTGCAAATTTGTCAGTCATTGTCAATTCCGATTTTGCGAATAGAAAATTTTGCAATTTCATCAAAGATATCGAAATTCACAGAGGGTAATATCTGGGTAAGACGACTGGCTGATATTATGATATGGTTCGTAGGATATCGATGCCATGCGTGAGGTGGTTTCCTTGTGCAATCGGTTGCCGAATTAATGAATACTGACGCCGTGATAGTCTGGTATGTCGAGGATGATATGCTACCTCTTTGAATGTAGCCAAAATGACAAAAAAATGGTATGAATGTTCTATTTTATATTGCATAAAACCTTATTTTATATTAGATATACAGAACATCTGAAAAGTACTGCATTCAAAGATTTTTTGCAGTTTGATCATGATATAGTCTGATTATGTGGACAAACAATTTTGCCAAAGTAGATGTACAAGTTTTGGATCAATTACATGAGCCGTCGGTGAAACCTATCGCGAAATATTGCATAAACATAGAAAATTAATCATGTCATTATTTGTAAGTCTTCAAATTTCACATGTAAATCTAGATCAGTGACGTTAGTAGCTTAAAATGTTGTGTCGATAAAATTGATAAACATGTTAGCGGGCACAGATACGCGAAAGCACTCTCAAAATGTTTATAATCAGCACTTTCATATAAAATGTAAGGCAAAGAATGACTGAAAACATTTTCTTAAACATTAATAATAGGCTCGATAATGCAAACTAACGATTCACAGTAATAAATGACCTAAAAGTAAAATATGGCAAATCAATCTCAAATAAAAACACACACACAAAAACAAGTACAGTTTTCCAGTTGTACCTTGAGGTCGATCATCTATCCCAACAGTTCGTACGTCATCGACGCCACAAATCAATGCGAATGTTTCTCTCCTGACTGCGAGACTGTGTGTACACCTGAGGCTATGCGTGGATTCCAACGGTGATACCACGCAAACAGTATCTTGCAGAATGTAGATGCAACCATGTGTGAAAAGAACTAACAGAATTAAATTGTACCGACAGGAATTTACGCTACATTGAATTACTAATACATTTGTCTAGACTCTAAAGGAGCACCATTGATCTGAGATATATATATATATATATATATATATATATATATATATATATATATATATATATATATATATATATATATATATATATCGAAGTATACAGATGTCCTAGTGGGAAATTACAGTGCCCAATGCTAAGCAGAGCGTCATAAATAAACAGATTACTTCAAGTACAAAGTAAATCATTGATAAAGCATTATATGGTCAATCATTGATAAAGCATTATATGGTCAATCATTGATAAAGCATCGAGCTACTCTAACATAAGCAAGCGATTTAATCTTTGTATATCAGAAAAGCTGCAAATTATCAACGCTGACAAATCTACACTGTTAAACAAACGCTCTGAATTGGTTTCAAAGTGTCGCCACCAAAACAAATATTATTTGTCAAATGTTAACACCACCTATACAAATAGAATGGTTCGTACCAATCATATATGTAAGAGTGTCAAGCTAGTAATCCTTTTACTTATATCTGAGGAGTGCAGGATGCATGAAGCTTAAGTAAAAGATTTCATTACATTGTACTTGACGTAATCTGTTTATATATATATATATATATATATATATATATATATATATATATATATATATATATATAATATGCACAATGGGTGTGCGTGAGACATACATACACACATATACTTAAACATACAAACATATAAAATGCTTTACATAAAGTGTTTATTGTATACAAACTGTCTATTCTATGCTTATACATTCACATCTCTATTTCTACCAATCTATCTTTCACTGCAAATATATCCATCTTTCCATCTACCCGTTTGTTTGTCTGTCTCTCTGTAATCTGCAGAACAGAACCAACTTAAACGTAGCACCATTCATACACCTGGTTATTGCCGTGAAGCTGGCATGCACCGTTAGGATAAGAGCACCGTTAAAAAGGCGTAATTATGCTTCTGTCAACATAATATCGCGGAATGAGTGGAGAGGATGAAGTCTTCTAGACTTTATGTCGGTCATAATGTGTTGCAACATACAATTATTTATTTTGTAACTACCCCTTTAGCTACAGGTGTGAATAACATGCAGATTGTTTACGGCCGTATTATTGATTTTTATTGCAGGGAATACCAATAACTTCCCTAAACTTCTCTTGCACATTATTTAGCATTCAAGGCTTCGGCTATATTTTTCCTATGATGTTCGTGAAAACACGCGTGAAAATACTTTGACGACAAGATCTCCCCTAGTCATAACTGCCTTTGATAAATGCCTACTCCTAAAATCCGGGTATGCAGCTAACTATGTGGTCGTTGGACACCGCCGTGTTACGATCAATAGCATTCGAATATTAAGCCCCTTCATAAAAGTGCATTGACAACTGTTTTGTTGGTTTTATGATCACTATGGCGGCCTTGATAAAAGTACAACCCGAACAGGTTTTCGTGTAATACCTGTAATAACTCGAAAATATTAGTCATCTTTAAAACTGGAGACCTTCGTTGCACCTAAATGTTGTTTGATGAAGCACCTTGGTTCCGTAAGTAGGGTACCTTAATCACTACGGGCAGATGATAATCTTTAAAGCGAAATAGTAACTTGCAACTAAAGGATATTTAATGAGACTACTCGGTGTGGTACGTAGGGTTCATTACCTAGTATGGAAGCTGGCCACCTTTCAAACAAAGTGTCAATGTTACAACTTAAAGTTGTTAAATTGAGTGCCAACGTATTGCGGTAGGTATGGTACCCTATTCATTATAGAGAGTGGTAATTTGTCGGCAAGAACATGGTGATGTTTCCCCGACAGATATTCTTTACCTATCATGGTCTTGCTGGGGGTGTTTTGTATAATGGGAAGACAAAGCACATTGAAGTATATAACTAGCATATGTCTGCTTTGTTGGGCTTGTTTTGGACATTGGGAAGACAAAGTACAGTAAAGTATATAACTATAATATGTACCTTATTTTGTTTTATTCTTGAGGTTATCTTCGATTAATCGTAGTCAAATAAAATGGTCCTCCTTTATCGTAAAAAGAAATAGCGTGGCTGAGGCGAAACATCAAGCAAAAAAGATGTACTTACGTATTGCTTTTCATGAGAAGAAACGTGTTTGATTACCGCCATCCAAACGGTGCAGAACAGAGAACAGGGATAGGTAAAATGACCGTCTAAGTAAGAAAACTAAAATATATATATTAATTTGAATATAAATGTATTTGTGATGTAACAAAAGAACTCGTCAAAATTACAATACCACGTACCTGTGAATCAGTAAATATATATGCCTTTCCTTAATATAAATTCTTCGTTACAAATTCCTGTATGGAAAGAGAGCAAACCGCATAAGACATTTTTTATCATTCAGCATTTTATCATGTATTGTTATCAGTGATAGTATGAAATGAATTTCAAAAACCCCAGAATCAGACGAAAGATAGATTTAGATTGGTCGTTTGAGTCGTTTCGTACGGTTTAGATTAACCTTTATCCGTATGGAGTTATGATAAAATGTGTCCTGCAGTGATAAAAATGCTATCTTGTAGTTTTCAAACAAGATTAAGCAAGTGAAATACTTTGAGGTTTATGCTTTCATTGGATATCGAAATGGTTGGATCATACGAAATATAGACATCACTGAACTAAATCTGTACAAAAACTAAGGTGAACATCCATCCATCCATTCATCCACCCATCTATCCACCCACCCATCAATCCGTCAAATTAATACACAGCACATACATACATACATACATACATACATACATACATACATACATACATACATGCATGCATGCATGCATGCATGCATGCATGCATGCATGCATACATACATACATACATACATACATACATACATACATACATACATACATACATACATACATACATACGTTCAGACAGAAAGACAGACAGGTAAACAAACCCACAAATAGGTAAACAAACCGACAGAGAAGTACTGCTTTGATGATCGCAATAAGAAATATTGCAGTATATGCAATGTGCACGACGTGATGCTTACAGTTGATATAAAGCTTAATTTGCACTCAATAGCAATGAGGTGAACAAAAGGTAAGCCAGTAAACCTGCCCTTAACCGACCTAGTTTAGAAATCTGAGTTCTCATGCTGAAAAACGCTACTGAGTTAAAGTTGAATAACCACCTGCATCGAAACCTAATATGGAAGGTTTGTTGCATCCATATAGTAAGATCAAAGACCGTGAATTGCCATCTCTCACCCAAGGCAATGTCTTATAGTCTATGGTCATCGCTCGAAGTCTCTTCAAACAGGATGAATGCATTTAAGGTTTATAAAAAGGCTGGATAATCCATCCGCATTGTGGCAAATACTTTCGACATCACTTCCATCATTTGTCAAAAGACTTAAACTTTCTGAGGAACTCAGGCCATAAAGAGAGAGACAATTTCAAAATTAGACATGAATGTGAGCTTGGGCCCCTAAAAGTTTTAAGTTTAGAATAATCTTATGTTTTTTTATCGACAACTTCCCCATTCAGCAAATAGAAACGATGAAAGGCCAACTGCCTTCTTCGATTTGCATCAACAAGAAAGAACATATCACGAATACGCTCTGCAACCAGCAAAGGTTGCACATGACCTCAAGGGTGACATAAAAATCGAAAGTAGAAAGGCACGAAACACAGTGTTGAAATTGCTTGTGAGAAAAATCTCTTCATGAATTTGAGTTAAAGAGGCATAGGTGTCGACTCTATTTTTTCAAAGTTAATCACTACCGTCAGATTTTAACAACCGTATCAATAAATAGTAACAACAACAATCAGTGTATTGATTAGGGAGAGAGTAACAATCTCTTCCGTTTGTGCAATCTCACTACTGCCAGGAGAAATCAAGGATATTAACAAATTCTATGCCTTACCTGCTCTCACAGTCTAATCAGCAATATGAAGTCTTTTAACGTAATGCAAAGAACAGCTATACCATGAGGTTGATTCATCCATCGATATTACTGCGAAAGTAATTTTAGACGATTCGATTCGGTGTTGTCTAAAATGAATGTCGAGTAATATCGAAAAGCTGTCAGTCTCCACATCAACGTCTGCCAATGTACGCTGTCTGTGACATTTTCAAGACAACCTAATACTCAGCTACGTAAGTTGAGATGAGCTGAAAATATAGAGAATGCTTATTTGAATTGTGCACGATGACTAAACCCTAAATATGTATCAAATATCCTCATTGTCACTCTTAAGAATTATAGGCTTATTAACATTGCAAAAGGTTACTCCTTTGTCTATATGTCAGTATGTCTGTCCCTCTGTCTGTCTGTCTGTCTGTCTGTCTGTCTGTCTGTCTGTCTGTCTGTCTGAACGTATGTATGTATGTATGTATGTATGTATGTATGTATGTATGTATGTATGTATGTATGTATGTATGTATGTATGTATGAATGTATGTATGAATGTATGTATATGTACATCTATCTCTAGTCAATATCTATCTATCTATCTATCTCTCTATCTCTCTATCTATCTATCTCTCTATCTATCTATCTCTCTATCTATCTATCTATCATCTATCTATCTATCTATCTATCTATCTATCTATCTATCTATCTATCTATCTATCTATCTATCTATCTATCTATCTATCTATCTATCTATCCTCCTCTCTGTCTATCTGAGTATGTTATCACGTATCTCTGCACGCACGATTGCATCCAAATGTGTTTGTATCATATGTTAATAGGAAAGTGAAAGATGTAAACCATTCATATATTCTTTGCATTAGTATGATGGCAGATCGAAACGAAATGCCATTTGGAGAAATTCACATGCATCACGAATTCATCACCCTGAGAGCTTTATTGGCAATATTTTCCTTCCAGCAGCAAAGGAACGACTGGCAAAATATCTGAAAGCTTCTAAATTACAGTAACAGTAGTGTAAATGAGGGATATTAAATAATCCGTTAACGTGAGTCCGAAACAGTAATTACGTGCTTTGTGTATTATCTTGGAGGTACCTTTGGTAAAGTGAGACATGGCTGTAAATTTGTTCAGTAGGGTCTGACTTAAAATTCGCTTCCTTGGAGCCTGTTTACAGCAAGCGACCTGTTTGTGTGAAGAAATTACATTTAGGGAATAGCAACTTGGCTCTCAAAGCAATCGACGTGACAACCTTTTCTCTATTCAGCCGATGCTTTGAGTTTAATTCGCTAATCGATTGGACAATGAAACGACCTGGGATGCGTTTTTCAAGGCATGACGTGGTGCTTTCAGACAGCCGTTAATTGCCACATTCACTCGGTTAACTGCCTGCCGTACAGGCTGATACGTGAATGAAACATTGAGCATTCAAATGTTCAAGCATATATATGCCGAAGGAGTGCCACTGTTATAGCTTCTATCATTGGCTGTATATCACATTTCAAATCAAAGGTAACTCACACAGTGGGTAGTCTAAATATGCAATAAAGAAAGTGAGTCTGGTTAAAATGACAAAGTACTGAGAAAAACTTAAGCTTCATACCATCATAGTGCATGCAGCCACGAGGTTACCTTTAGGGGTTGACGTCAGCATACAGCAATTATCGGCTGAGAGTAAAACATCAATTTTCACCAGTACGCCGGCTGCGCCATGGTTTTGATTGTTTGTATCGTAACCGACAAGGCCACCACGACAGTATGCCTCGTAGCACATTGTATGTTCCGTCTGTAAGAAATACAGAAAAAATGAGTAATTTTGAGTAAGAGCCGATAATTCAGTATGCCTGAGGAGCTTTGCTTTTGAAAGTACAATATTCTGCGTCGCAAATCGATATGCAGTCTTTCCTCCACATGGAAGGCTCTCCGTGATAGGTCTTTCCGGCAGCTGTGCATGCCCTAATAGAATTGTTAAAACTTGCATACAATGCGGAACGTTGTCGGACGACAGCGCGTAATGATTGATGACATAGACGTTTTCTTCCTGGTAATGAAATATTAAACAAAACAGAGGCTCAAACTCAAAAATAAAAACCATATATATTCGTTTATAGTAGGCAGGGTACGATGACTTACTATTTCTTACGAAAGGCTTTCTAACACTCATTTACGGTTCATTCATCCAATGAACATTGCCATGTTCATTCCATCATAAATGGCGCCGTCATTTAAAATGTTTCTGGGTTTTCCCGCATGCTCCTTGAGCTTTTCTTTATTCTGAAAGGTGCAGCAGATTTACATGCCGTCGCGAAGCCAACTGGACATACATGTATGGTCTGGCATTCACGCAGCATTTATTTGCAAATCATGTGACAACGGACCGTAAGAAGTGTGCAAATGGGCCAATATGTCAAGACCACGTGATATGATCCCGTGCACTGATGACGTTTGACCTTATCATCCAAAACGACCTCTGGGCATTGAAGATAAAATAATAACATGGCACATTGAAGTAGCGAACGCAAAATATAACACTCTATCAATTGATATCCCGACACAGGCATTCATACCGTTGAGATCTCTCATCAATATTTTGCTCAGCAAGCACTGAAGTGACGTTAAATGTGTTACATCCGCTTTTCCTAAATCTCTTTACCACCAATCTTGTAACTGGAAAGTAATGTTATTAATGGTGAACTTACAGACCCAAATTAAAGCAATCAGTTGCACTCGTAAACACGTACATCAATGTAAGTAGTGTAGTTTGTCGAGGGTTTTGTTATTGTCAGGGTAGGCGAGTCGCCATTCGCTCCACTTGACATGAGCGTCACAGCCAGACATAAGTGTCACAACCAGGTAACTATTCGTGAAAAATCTGTAGGCATTGAAAGCTCAACCGTCATTAATTTAGTGACAATTTCAACGCAACTCCTACCTTTTTACCATTGCTTCATGCATTTTTCACGTTTTCAAAACTAAATCTGCGAAAATGGAAAAATATTAAATCAGCTCAATATTTCAGCATATGCGGCTGACAACTAATATAAACTATTATGATTCAATTTGGACCATAGCTTATTTTCATAGAAACCTTTTTAAAAATTAAGAAACAAACAGGAAAAATTAAATAGATTTTTTAATTATTTACTATATATTTATTTGTGTTTTAATACTTTTTATTAATTGGTATTTCTGATTATTAAATTATAGATTGATTGTTGATATACTATTTATTTATCACGATCTCATATACTACTTAACTACTTAAACTAGCCGTATTTTCTACCCTGGGTTGGTAGCTCTGCTGATGGACAGAATTGTCCCGGAGGTTATCGTTCCAGTTAACGTGATGTATTCGTTGCTTCGCTTCGATAAAGTTTGTATGTGCGATGTGTGATCGTGAGCATGGGTGCGTGAGTGCTTCACGAACTCTACAACGTGTGGAGGGGTCTCAGTCAGAAAAATGTAACAATTTAGCCGGCTATTGAACCACTCTTTTTTGGGAGTGGAAATTTAGCCGAGCGGTTCTCTCTGTGGCCTCTCCGCTAGGCGACTGATGCCGTATGTTCTGGGTTCGAACCCGATTGAAAACAAGCCGTACTTATTTATTCTCCCATTTATTATTTATTTCATTTTCTGTCTCTCCTTTCTGTGTCATTCTTTCTGTCTATCAGCCCGTCTATCATTCTCTCTTCGTGCCTTTCTTCGGTCGGAACAATTCGGTAGTTGTCCCATTTATTTCACTTACCTATATGTATAGATCACATATAACTATGGAAAGTTGGTCGTGAACAAAGAAATAAGAATCGGATTAAAAGATGGAATATAAAAATGAAGAAGGTATGGGTTCCAAATAGGCTCGTCTTATTTCATCTTTTGGTTAATTAATATGCAGCATAATTGAAAATATATAGATTATGAATATATCATCGCATTGAAATTCTTTGAATTGAAAGTAATCTATTTGAATACATCGGCCTGAAAAAGAATTTCCTCAAAAAAGTATAATTAGGCTGGATTTTAATACTGAAAACTACAAACATAAGACCACCTATTATGAAGTATATTTGCCAAATAGAACTGTACCGCAGCAGCGCTTCGCTGAATCGGATCAGTCGAAACTAGTTCGATGTAACCCGCACACTTCCCTGAATTCAAATCCATAGCGATGCCCAGATGACCGAATATCAATGCCCACATTAGTAATGATCAGCTTAAAAATTCACATCAAAATAAACGTATCACATTGCCTAGTAGTAACCCAACGTTTTGTATTACCGTTAGAAAATTGTCTTTTGCACTTAACGAGGTAAGTACCCTGAATTTTAATTCTTTTCGACCTGATTTAATTGTCCTTCCTTTGAACAAAAAGAGGAAATACATCGAAAGCTTCGTATATCATATCACTAATATTAAGCCATGAATATTTCTTAATGTTGATTTAGGATAAATGAATAAATTTCAAAACAAACTTTATTCTTATCGAAAAGACTCAAAGAATATCATTCGATGAGGAAGGTTTTCATTCCGTGCACGTCCTATTTCCAAGGCATTCTCCGTGATAATGATCTTCTCGCCATTTTCATTACAAACACTGTGGCATTATGAGTTTGTTCGATTGCGGCAATAGCCTCGATCTGACTCAGCACATTGTTAGCATGGCTGTGCGAAGCATGTCAAGCCAGGCGAGAGATAAACGTAACACTGAATTATCCTCCATGGATGCACACCATGATAGCATATAAAACCGGGCTTGCTAAAAGTCTTCAGTACAGCCTTCATGATTTTCAGGAGCGCTAAATGTCGCATGCGACCATACAAGTTAATGTCTGTATATTGTACATGTAATAAAGAGCCCTTAAATTATTGATGACGTAATTCATAACCGTGAAGCTTTGCCATAGGAATACTTCAGTGCCTCAGCGGGTCATCGATGTCTCAACATTACGATCAGTTAAGGGCAATAGATGGGGTGTAAAGGACAATATAGTTTGTATAGTGTAACATGGTGAAATATATTACAGTGCACGTATTGAGATCAGTACAGTGCAGTAGAGTAGAGTAGAGTAGAGTAGAGTAGAGTCTAGTCATTTAGGGCACTGTGCTTAACAACAAAACAAACCTAAGTAATTACCAAATGTGTAAAGCCTAGGTTTTAAATTAAATTTGCTCACATTAAAGGTTTCAAACATTTTTCCAACATTAAAAAAATACATACTCTGCTAAGAAGAGCATTTCTACGTATTCATTTTCACATCTTTTTACTTATAACACACATCTTTTCCTAATAACACATGTCAGAGTGAGAAATACCTTAAATTGTTCAAAATTTTCGAGAATGTTCAATATCAATTATGCTGTATATTTTATTGGAATTAAGGTTCCAAGACAAGAAATTGACCCTTTTAAGCCAACAATTTTCTAGTGATCTAGAAGGTCAGAACCCCCGTAAATTATATATTTTCTGAAAGCCTAGATATAGGGGGAGATTTTGGTAATCGCAGTGTCACCATTGTTTACATAACTATCACGTGACAGATAATTTGCATAACCTTTTAAAAATAAGTTTTCCCTATGTTCTGTTTCAATGCTATGGGATATTTGGCAGAAATTTGTGTGAGTGCAAGCTGTTCTAAAGATCTTCCAAAGTGTGTCTCAGAATTTTTTCAAACCTTCTTAAACAATTTTTATGCCAGAAAAACTTCCAGAGCGGTGAATTTAACCCTAGTTAGTTTCTTTAAAATTGTGCTCAAATAAAAACTAAGCAAGATATAAAAAATCTAAGACACTTTTAAAGAGCGTTGTGACAGCTTGCATTCCAGTAAGTTTGTGTGAGATATTTTGAAGTATTGAGACAAAACATAGGAAAAACCGATTTTTGAAGGGTTATGCAAATTACCTGTCATGTGATAGTTATGTAAACAATGGTGACACTGTGATTACCAAAATCTTTCCCTATATCTAGGCTTTCAGAAAATGTATAATGTACGGGGGTTCTGAGCTTATTGTCCACCAGAGAATTGTTAGAATAAAGAGGTCCATTTCTTGTCTTGGAACCTTAATGACTTTGGTCTATTGTCATTGGTCTAAGACTCTTCCCGTGATTCAATTGTGTATCAGTCTGTCACGTGTACCAACATATAATTTATCTCAAATCAACAACAGATAGGAAAATTACATACATATACTGTTACGGAGTCATTCACTTTGACATCAGTTTTGCATGAGGGTGCTTGATCAGGTTCAGAATTGTGAACCATGTGCGATGGCGATACGGACTGTGAGAAATCAAAGCAAGTAAATAATTGTTCCTGTGTTTATGGTTTGGCCATTGATAAGAGCCTTGGCCGTAAATACGTCTTTCCTATGGATGGACACTTATGATGAGATGAAAAGTATGTGTAAATAGCTACTGTACAGGTTGTTTAAGGGGGGTGTCTTTACGAATACAAGCGCCTGTTGGAGAAGGGACAACTTGCCAGTATGTAGCATTCACGTTCAGAATAAGAAATAAACTGCGCTATCTTGGAAGACGTTTGGCGTGTACTGTGTTTCTGTATCCCGACGACCTCTCACTAGTTATTCCCCAAAGGGAGGCGATGAGTTGTAATACATGGTGAAGAATCCGGGTGTATAGATCAAGCACTAGGAAGGAGAAGTGAGACGATGAGCTGTAATGTGAGAAGTAATACATGGTGGAGAATATGGGGTGATATACACACACGTAGCGAATAAGACGTTTAAATAGACAGCGAAAATCGTTCATGCGTGTATTCTATCTGTTGACTTTATGATGGCAGAAATTAATCCGTACCTGTTAAACCTCCCACGATAAGGCTCTACAGCAAAAATGTATTTTCGTTTTAGATTGTTCATTGTTGATGCTATCATGACCGATTTGTACCGTGTCGCAAATTGAAAATCAGAGCCTCGTTCTAAGAGAGATTTAATCTCTGCCTCGTCCATCGGCTACGAGGAAATCAATTCCATGATGGATGACCCTTACTTCTTGCGGGAAGATCCAATAATACGATGTGTTTCGTTTTTGTCTCGAGATTGATTAATATTTTTAAAAAATCAAAGTTTGCTTCACGGTGAAAGTCGTTACAGGGAGACAATTCTGCCACGTTTGTAGCTTGCTAACTGCAAATTCATCCATCGACCGTGGGAAGATTTGTTGTCACTTTGTCACTATGGCTTGTTGTAATGTGAATTCTAAACATGTTTTAATCCAATTTCACTGTTCATTGCTTGATGCGCTATCACTAGTTCTGTGAAATAATTCATGGCATGATGCCACTATTTTCGTCACTTTATTCCCATATATCGTGTCCCCATTTCCTCGCCTGTCGCCAGTGAAGCGTGCTGCTTTCCTTTCCGAAATCTGAAATGGTGATTAAATCGTTATTCACGCCCTGAAGCAAGGTCATACACAGGCGCTGTCGATTTAAAGTGAATTCATTTCGTAATCTAGCACACGCTACTCATTTCGGTTCGGAAACATTAATAGCTCCCTCTAATGCATGATGTTCTGAGACACATTAAGGCGACAAACTCATTACAGGTTTCAATTTAATCAGAACGTTACCTATGCATGTTCTTCTCTGTTCTATTCTATTCTACTCTATTCTGTACTATACTATACTATTCTATTTTATACTAGACAAATCTAGTCTAGTCTCGTCTATTCTAGCCTGAACTTTGCACGTTTTTGTGTTATGTTATGTTATGTTACGTTATGTAATGTTATGTAATGTTATGTAATGTTATGTTATGTTTTGTTGTGTTATGTTGTGTTATGTTGTTATGTTGTGTTATGTTGTTTGTTATGTTATGCTGTGTTATGCTGTGTTATGTTGTGTTGTGTTGTGTTGTGCTATGTTGTTATGTCACGTATGTTATCTTATCTTACGTATACTATCGTCTCTTGCGTTATCGAATCTTATCTTATCTTATCATATCATCATATCTTATCTTATACTTATCTTGTCTTATTTTATCTTGCAGTACGTCACAAAACATTATCTAATACTCGTTGTGTTTTTCTTTGTTCCATTCAAACCTATCCTCTCGTGTCCTGTGTATAGTTCTACCCTACCCTGTTCTCTTCTATGCTACTCTCTTGTACTGTACCTATAATCTTGTCCAGATATTCTAGGGTAGAGTTCCATCCCTCTATCTAACTCAAACGGAGTCTTCTTTGTATGTTGTTCCCGTCTACCTACGTGATGTTTTGAAAGGATACTCGCCGCAGTGGTCACGTATGGTTCGCACCTAATCTTTCTGCAGAGAGGAAACAGAGTAAATCGCTAATAACACGATAACACAAAGTGATAAAGAACGTGCACGGTGATGTACATGGCTTTTGAAGCAAACATAGCACCCGAAGCAATTTATTAATTTCAAGTTGTAAATTTCACACACTCCAATAACAAAATGTTGTGCACTGCCTGTTGGAAGTTTCATGGAGATTGCCAACGCGTATTAATTTGCGACATCTTACGCGTGATAATGAATATTGATGGAGATTAAACCAGGTTTTTCATCCACCTGGTTGCGAACACGGAGAAAAACAAAACAATTAATTCATCAACCGAATGGTTTTGTTCCATTTATCTCAGATCGTTATTTCCGTCATTTTGTCACACTTCATTTAACTTTCAGTCCAGTTTCCGAGCGTAAACGTTGACACTTTTCCGTAATTTATTTGTTGCATAAGATTGACTGCCTTTGACAAATCTATATGTACGTCAACAGCAATAGCTCTTGCGTAGAGCTGCCCAAGATTTCTTGATGTAAAACGGTGTTGAGTTTAATATATTCTACAAGGTTACCACTAGCTTCAATATATTGCTTATCACGAAAAGAATAATTGGATACCTTTCGACAGTTCCACACACATTCTCATCAACGAGACGTGAAAGTATAGCTGCGTGGTGTCAAGAATAACTTGGCGTACACACAAAATGTACACGAAAAGGCATTTATCTGTCCATGGAGGATCAAATGAAATCGCTCGCTCAGAAATACATGCGGAAGTCCTCTTACACATGAGTATAGTAAATTGCGTCGCCATTCGTAACTACATTGTGAACAGGAAATGACGACTGTCAAATTGAAATGTTATAACACCATGTGGATTAGTTGGATATGTTTTCAGACCCACTTTTGACATATAAGCTTATAAGTAAATAAGCATCCCTGATTCTGTAAAATTTTCTTCATAATACACTACCAGCAATGTTCAAATGATGAAGTTGTGTGCATCTGACGGCCTCGTCGTAAGCTCTAGATGTTTGACCTGGCACAGAGAGAGAGAGAGAGAGAGAGAGAGAGAGAGAGAGAGAGAGAGAGAGAGAGAGAGGCAAAGGGACAGAATTTAGAAAGTAAGCCATCGCACACATGATTGCGGCGAAATTGAAGTTTAGTTCAATTATTGAGCTAGATCCATCAGATGACTTGATCAACACAGCATGACAATACTGAGTGACCTATGGTATTAACGTTTACACAGAAGGTATATACAGAAGGTAAATGAATATTGGCATCATGGCTGGCTGACAATTGCATATCATTGATGTCATTTTTGACATTGATTAGATAACATACGTGACATAACAACATATCATTGATGACAATCAGCA